>LTAE01000697.1:5477-73873 GCA_001647135.1 Pontederia paniculata
TATATATATATATGATATAAAAGGCTGGTCATAGTTTACTGGTTCAGATTTTCACTAAGAGTACTGCTATGCTTTTTCCTTTTACATATTTCTGTCTTCATTTTTTTTCCTCTCTTAATATCCTCTGCATCAATCGATCTATCAACGATGAATTAGGCTACAAATTTAGTCGAAGATTATGGTATTTCACCTCAAATTTATTCTCAAATAATAAATCCTTGAGTTTGAGCATTTGAAGTCAATCCTAAAAACTAAAATTGACAGCAAAAAGTAAAGAACAGAAGAAAAAACAGAATGGGACATTTATCTTAAATAGCACAAGGAAATTGCAAAATGCAAGAGATGAAGACAATTGAATGAAGTAAACAGGAAATTGCAGAGTTTAGCTAGAAAGTATCTGCTAATTAAATCACAGTGCATTGTTGCATTATGATCTGTAGGATTTGTCGCATTAAAGTTCTCAGCTTCTCTTGAAGTGCCAAAATTGTCTGATATCTGTACAACAGATTCTTAAAAAAGACAGCATGATTTTTTACATTTTCTACTAACTGGCTTTCTCAATTCCTTTGTTAAGCTTCATCTCTTTTTTTTTTCTTTCATTATAATTCTTGCTACAATATTAGCATAATCCATATTGCCAGATAGAGAAAAAACATCTGTATGAAGCGTTGGGCTTTTATAAAGTATATATATTTATCTTCTCAATGATGAATGACGTTGCTATGCAATCTGACAGTGATACATGTCTCACTGCTAGAACTCAAAGGAAACAACTGAAATGTTCAAAGCAATCAGAATGCAGGCAAAGAGCACTCGGGCGGCATCTTCCAGTCGAACCTCTTGCCATCCTTGCAGTAATCGTAGATCATGTAGTTGTCTCTCACCCACTGCACCTGTCCCTGCTGCGCGTAGCTCAGCGTGCTGTACTCGGGCGCCGTCCACCAGTTCTCAGGTGTAGTCTGGGAACACTTCTCAGTGCTGCCAGGTCCATACCACTGGCAGGCTCTCAGCTCCAACCCTTGATACCTGGCCACGAACGGCGAGCTGTTCCAATCAATCCTGATGAGTCCTCCTTCCGTCGCCCACTCTTCTGCGTTCCAAATGCTGGCGTAGGCCTTCATGGCTTGCTGATTGGGGAACGCGATCCCGTTGCTCCAGTGGTTTCTGAACACTCTGATGGGAAGGCCATCGATGAACCATCTGCATGCGAGCAGTAGCTTCAGCAGTCAATAATGGCGTGCTTCATTCTGATATCATATAATTAACTGGGATATGCAACTCACACGACTTGAGTGGGGTTCCAGTGGATGGTGTAGTTGTGGACGCCATCGGAGGGGTCGAACCAGGGATGGAACTCCATCTCCCTGTTCCCTTCGCCCTGCGTGTAGATGTTTGTGTGGATGATGTAAGGTCTTCCGGGCACGTTTCCGAGGAACTCGAAGTCTATCTCGTCGTGCCTGTCACCTGTTGAAGACAACTGCATGCATCCATCCATGCAGAAGAAGTGGAGCATGAATCAGATAGATAAACATACGTAGGAGCAATGAGAGAGTTATCTGAAACTTACATAATATGCTGTCACAGTTCCTGCAGAGTTCCCTCTGACCAGTTGGATTTGCATCGTTATGCTTCCGAACAGGAACTGGTTGTTCGTTTCGACCAAACAGCCTGAACATATATCTCGTCAGAATTTTGTAAAGTTTGAGGTGCATGTACAGGAATCAGACTACTGTTTCTTGTGTGCAGATCGATCAGTACCTGAGACTTTGTTGAGGCTGATTGCGAGGTCGTCGCCATTGTTCCATACTGCATGGTTCTGAGGACCCCAAACGCAGGTCATGTCTGCGGCAAAGTTGGCTTGAACAAGACTATGATCGAAGGTGGCCAGGAGGAGGAGGAGGAGGAGGAGGCTAACGAAGATCATCTGCAAGCTCGCCATGATCGCTCATCCACGAGGTCTCAGGTGCTGTCTGAAACAGCCGTTACTGCATCAACACATATAGATTTCAGTTTGCATCATATTTTATGCAGACGCTCCTTGCAAATATGTACGTGTTGGCATCGATTCTTAGCGCGGAGAGAGAGAGAGAGAGAGAGAGAGAGAGAGAGAGAGAGAGAGNATATATATATATATATATATATATATATATGTATGTATGTATGTATATATATATATACGACAAAGTTTTCTCAAGGATGATGATACGTCCCAGATTATGCAGAGAAAGAAGTCAGAAAGAAGACGTGAGAAGCCAAAGCATTTGAAGGATTTTATTAAAAAATAAAATGTAAATACATACGTTTGAGCACATGTAAAAGATACATTTGAACACATGTACTAAAAACATGTGGATTGTAAGAAAACGGTTGTAACAGAAAACCAAGAAAAGACATTCATGAGGATATAAATAAAAGAAAAGAAAGTAACAGAGGGATCATCTCTCTATGAAAGTTCAACTCATCTCTTTTTCTTTACTCGTTCTTGGAGCTGTGGAGGGGCTCGAATACCTCCATCTTCATCATTCTTCTTCATTGTTGCAGAGCAGCAACAAGGAACGCCTTTGAGCAGAGAAGGTTTGGATCATAAGAAGTGTTGGACGGAGAAGAAGACAACAAGAGAGAAGGATTCACTTATCTGCACTTAATCTGAAGTAATCTCTGGAGTTCTCGCTGAAGCTTCAAACCCTAGAAGCATTTGGGAAGTGATCGGCGAGGTGAGAGAAAAATCTTCGTCAGCTTTTATATTTTAGACGACGGAACATACGAAGTTGTGCCTGGGCGCGCGTGCAGAGCAGGCCACGGCTCGTTTGGGCTCTACAGTATGGGCTACGAGCTTAACATTGGTGCTCTTGTGTTTTGATCTCCTTGTCTGGTGTTCTTGTATTGCTGGTCTTGATTGATTCTGCTGTTCTGGTATTCTGGATTTCTTGGTCTTCAATTATCTTCAGTTGGTTTTCTGATTGTTTGTGGCAATGGCTGATGGTACTCATTGGTCTCGAATTGAAGAGGTTGTATTCAAAATGCAGCCATTCATGGAACAGCAATTGAATTCTGTTAATGAAAATTTGAATGCATTGACAAAAAATCTTGCTCAACAAATGGATTCTTGTTCTTGTCAGAGTACTTCAGGTCAAATTCCTCATAATTCTGCAAGATCTAATACTGAAAACATATCTAATGATGCTACTTCTTTTCTTAGAAATGTGAAATTGGATATTCCAAAGTTTTCTGGAGAAAATCCTTTAGATTGGACATTTAAAGTTGAACAATTTTTGGAGTTTTACAATGTGGCTGAAGAAAACAGAATTACTGTAGTTTCTTTTGCATTTGAGGGGGCTGCCTTACAGTGGTACCAATGGATGCACATAAATAAACAACTGTCTTCTTGGCCTCAATTTTTAAAGTCCTTAGAAGTGAGATTTGACCCTTCTGAGTTTGAAGATTATCAAGGGGCTTTATCTAAATTGATTCAAATAGGATATGTTCTCAATTATCAATATGAGTTTGAGGCTCTTTCTAATAAGGTGGTGGGACTTTCTGAATCATTTGTACTATCATGTTTCATTTTGGGTTCAAAACCTCACATCAGGCGGGAATTATTAGCATTTCAACCAAAAACCCTAATGCAGGCTATTGGTTTGGCTAAACTTCAAGAAGAAGAGTTTAATGATCCTATGGTTGTATCTCAGCATGTTCAATATCCTATAGTTTCTGCAAATTCTGCAGCACCTAAACCTTTAGCTATGAGGCCACCATATGTGTCTAACAATGTTTCTTCTTCATCTAACTCTTCTTCGAGTGTGCCTAAAGTTTCAGTTCATAATTTTGTCTTACCAATTAAAAGGTTATCAGCTTCTGAAATGTTGGCAAGAAGGGAAAAAGGGTTATGTTATAATTGTGATGAGAAATTCCATAGAGGTCATAAGTGTAAACAACTGTTTTTGTTATTAGTGGTCGAAGATGATGATATATATGTAATACCATCAGAGGAAAGTGAATTTGAGACACCTAAGGAATCATTGGAGATTAGTCTCCATGCCCTAGCTGGAGTTCCTAAGTCACAAACACTGAGGTTACAAGGAGTTATATTAGGTTCTTCAGTTACAAAAAGCAAAGTCTAAAGGACAGAATCGTTGCCGATTTGGGGTTCTGATGGAAGATACTGCTGAGGTTTTGGTGGATAGTGGCTCTACACACAATTTTATCAGGGAAAGAATTATTTCTCACTTGGGACTTCAAGTCATGCCTTCTCCTCATTTTAATGTAATGATTGGCAATGGCGACAGACTTAAATGTGCTGGTGTGTGTTCAAAGATGGAGATTATAATACAAGACAATCCATTTGTTGATGATTTCTATGTCTTACCCATTGAAGGGGCTGATGTGGTATTAGGGTTGCAGTGGTTGCAGAAATTGAGCCCAGTTAATATGGATTATAAACAGTTGTCAATGTCTTTTGTGAGGTAGGGTCAAATGGTTGTTCTCAATGGGACTCATAATACTATCTCTACTGAAATTTCTCATCATCAATTGAAGAGGTTAATTGTTCAAAAGGAGGTTATGTCTTGTTTTCATCTATCATTGGAAGAAGATAATAAGTCCCCTATTCAGACTTTGGATCCTAGTGTTCAAAAGTTATTATCAGAATTTGATAAAGTTTTTTCAGTACCAACTACTTTGCCTTCTTGGAGGGAGGTTCAGCATCACATTCATTTAATACCACGGAGTCAGCCTGTGAATGTGAAACCATATAGATATCCTCATTTCCAAAAGTCTGAAATTGAGAAGTTGGTTACAGAAATGATGGCTCAAGGAATTATTCAGCACCGTTCAAGTTCTTTTTTCTTCTCCTGTGCTGTTGGTTAAAAAGAAAGATGCTACTTGGCGATTTTATGTGGATTACAAAGCCCTTAATAGGGTAACTATTATAGATCAATTTCCAATTCCTACTATTGATGAATTACTTGATGAGTTACATGGGGCTGCTACATTTTCTAAATTGGATTTGCGAGTTGGTTATCATCAAATTAGAATGGCTAAAGAAGATGTCCATAAGACTAGTTTTAGAACTCATGAAGGCCACTATGAGTTTTTAGTTATGCCATTTGGGTTAACTAATGCCCCTTCTACTTTTCCGTCTATTATGAATAGACTGTTTGCTCCCTATCTCAGAAAATTTGTCATTGTTTTTTTTTATGATATTTTGATATACAACCCAGACATGATGGTTCATCTAAGTCATTTGGCTACTGTCCTGAAATGTCTACAGGATAATGAGTTTTACTTGAAATTAAGCAAATGTCAATTTGCTCAGACTAAGATTGAGTATTTGGGACATGTTGTCTCTTTACAAGGGGTGGAACCAGATAAGCAGAAGATAATTGCAGTAAGAGATTGGCTTGTGCCTGTTAATATTAAGCAATTGAGAGCTTTCTTAGGTTTGGCAGGTTATTATAGAAGATTTGTTAAAAGTTATGCTTCCATTGCAAGTCTTTTAACTGATCTTCTACAACGAGATTCTTTCAAGTGGATTGATTCAGCGACTCAGACTTTTCTAACTCTCAAGAATGCTTTAATTATAGCTCCTATTCTAAAGTTACCAGATTTCACAAAAGGGTTTATCTTAGAGACTGATGCTTCTGGCTCTGGTATTGGGGTTGTATTACTTCAATGTTCTCATCCTATATGTTATTTCAGTAAGAAGTTATCTCCTAGAATGCAGAAGGCTTCTGTGTAAGGGAGTTTGTTGCTATTGTAGAAGCTGTCCGAAAGTGGAGGCAATACCTTTTGGGACATCACTTTGTTATCAAAATTGATCACAAGAGTTTAAAGGAAATTTTAACTCAGGTAATTCAGACTCCTGAGCAACAACAATATCTGGTTAAGTTGTGTGGCTATGACTATTCTATTGTATATAAGCCTGGGGCAGACAATAAAATTGCTGATGCATTATCTCGACAACACTTATCTGATAGCCAATTTTGTGGCTTATCAATGCCTATTTTTCAAGTTATTGATCAAATCAAGGATGAATATAATTCTAATGATCAAGTGCAGCAATTGATTACTGCTATCAGGCAGGGTCAATTAGTTCAACCTCCTTTAGTTTATAAGGATGGTTTGTTGTTTCATGAAGGAAGAATTTATTTACCAACTGAGGCCAAGATTATTCCTCTATTATTGAAGGAAGAATTTATTTACCAACTGAGGCCAAGATTATTCCTCTATTATTACAAGAGTTTCATGAAACTCCTGTGGGAGGTCATTTGGGAGTCCTTAAAACTTACAAAAGGTTATCTGCTGAATTCTATTGGAAGGGCCTTAAACAATCAGTGACAGATTTTATCCGGAATTGTATGATATGTCAGCAAATTAAGTATTGTACTTCTACTCCTGCAGGCTTATTACAACCACTACCTATTCCTGATAGAGTATGTGAGGATATTTCTATGGACTTTATGACTACATTACCTAATTCAAAATGGTATACTGTTATTTTGGTAATAGTGAACAAATTATCAAAATATTGTCATTTGGGACTATTACCTACTCATTATACTGCAACTAAAGTGGCCAAATTATTTGTCAATTTAGTTGTAAAGTTTCATGGTTATCCTAGAACTATTGTCTCTGATAGAGACTCATTGTTTCTCAGTTCATTTTGGAAGGAACTGTTCAAACTCAGTGGCACTAAATTATGTATGAGTACTGCTTATCATCCACAAACAGATGACCAAACTGAGGTCCTAAACAGAGTATTACAACAGTATTTGAGGGGGTTTGTTATGGAAAAACCTACTACTTGGGTGAAATTTTTACCTTGGGCATAGTATTCATTTAATACCTCCTATCATTCTATTTCTCATACTACTCCTTTTGAAATAGTCTATGGCCGGCCTCCTCCTACTATACCATCTTATATTCGTTGCCAAGCTAATATTGAGATTGTGGATAAAGAGTTAGGGGGTTGAGATGAAGTCCTAAGGTTATTACGGCAACACCTTTTACAGTCACAACAAAGGATGAAGTCTTTCGCAGATCAACACATATCTGACAAGGAGTTTTCAGAAGGCGATTTGGTTTTGGTCAAATTACAACAATACAAATAAGGTTTTGTAGCTAACATGTCTTCTTATAAGCTGCGTTAAGAAATATTTTGGTCCTTTCAAGATCCTTAAGCGGATCGGGACTGTGGCTTATGAGTTAGAACTTCCTCCCATGTCTCGTATTCACCTGGTTTTCCATGTTTCTAAGCTGAAAAGGGCATATGGAACAGAATGTTCTCCTGCTCAACTGCCCGAGTTTTCAGATATATTAGGCCCTAAATGTGTGCCTACAACTATTCTATCTTCCCGGGTTATCAAGCGACAGGGTTAGTTTGTTCGTCAGATTCTAGTTCAATGGGAAGGTTCAGCAATCGAAGATGCTTCCTGGGAGGATTATGAGGGTTTTCTGGTTTCTTTTCCTAATTTCGACCTCAAGGATAAGGTCAGTTTTCCTATGGCGGGAGTAAATGATACGTCCCAGATTATGCAGAGGAAGAAGTCAGAAATAAGACGTGAGAAGCCAAAGCATATGAAGGATTTTATTACAAAATAAAATGTAAATACATACGTTTGAGCACATGTAAAAGATACATTTGAACACATGTACTAAAAATATGTGGATTGTAAGAAAACGGTTGTAACAGAAAACTAAGAAAAGGCATTCATGACTCATGAGGATATAAATAAAAGAGAAGAAAGTAACAGGGGGATCATCTCTCTATGAAATTTCAACTCATCTCTTCTTCTTTACTCGTTCTTGGAGCTGTGGAGGGGCTCGAATACCTCCATCTTCATCATTCTTCTTCATTGTTGCAGAGCAGCAGCAGGGAACACCTGTGAGCAGAGAAGGTTTGGATCAGAAGAAGTGTTGGACGGAGAAGAAGACAACAAGAGAGAAGGATTCCCTTATCTGCATTTAATATGAAGTAATCTCTGGAGTTCTCGCTGAAGCTTCAAACCCTAGAAGCATTTGGGAAGTGATCGGCGAGGTGAGAGAAAAATCTTCGTCGGCTTTTATATTTTAGACGACGGAACATACGAAGTTGTGCCTGGGCGCGCGTGCAGAGCAGGCCACGACTCATTTGGGCTCTACAGTACTGGGCTACGGGCTTAACTGATGATGCCATTTTATTAAATTTAACCAGTTAAATAATCAGTTATGATGAAACCTTTACAATAATATGTTTGAATAAACAGTAATATACTTAAAAAAATGTAATAACGGTTTTGATGGAAGAGTGATAAAAAGTTTTTCTGGATATTTTGAAAGCAATTGTTAATAAAATTTTGAATCTTAGCTCAATTAAAGATTTATTTGTTCGCTCGTAGTTTGAGGTATTCTTACATACGAAAATTCTCGATGCTCGCAGAACAAGTTTGAGAGGATGTCGAAGGGAAGGACCAAGGATCCCTTGTTAATGGGTGCGAGGGTAAAACCCTCCGGAGAAAAATATTGAAGTATGTTCCTAATTTTATACTTCATATTTTGTAACAAATATTTTGTATAACTATTGTAAAATTTTATTCTAAGAAAAAAATATTAGAATTGAAAGGTCAACCGAGTTATTGTAATTCTCTTTATCTTTTATATTGTTGTCTGATAATATATTCAACTAAAAATGAACATCTCTTGAGCCTTCATGATTATTTTCTCTAACATAATATCCTTATCTTGCATTATGCATGGAGAAAAAAATCTCATGTAGAAAATAAAAGTTCGAAAAGGTTCCATTCAATAGAAGATATGTTCAGTACACTTATTACTTCAAATAATAAATGGAATATTGATAAAAAAAATGCATAATCAACCTTCCAAAAAGGCCACCATTGTAAAAAATTACTTATAATGCTTTCGTAATAAATTATATATATATATATATATATATATATATTGAAAATTTGTAATGAAATTAGCATCAAATATAATAAGATAAAAGAAATGAATATTCAAAGTTTCCAATTTTGTATACTTTTACTAGTAAGCACTACAAAAAGGAACATGTAAGAGAATAAGCATCTTCACCCTCCATAACACAATACTTAATATGATTTGCAAGTTTACTTTAATGGGTGAAATGAATATCTAACCTTTTTAATATCTGTATCTCAATATGTGTTTTTAAGATAGTTTTTTTGGATATACAGAAAATATAATACACCCAACATTTAAGGTAATAAAAAGAGATTGAAAACTATTACAATGAAATTAGAAATTAAAGTTAGGATAAGGTAGCCCCAGAAAATATATCCCTGTCATAACATATGAAATCTGAACCTATAACCTACGAAATTTGTAAATAGAAATGGTTAAAAATATGTGTGCAATTGTATATTATAGCACAATTTCTACTTATATTTTATATAAATATATTAGTACGGACATGTGCTCATAGGTCCATAAGAAAATGTGAAGGAAAATGGGAGTTGCACACTCCTTATCTCCTAGAAAAATATATTGATAAAATCAAACCATATTTTAGAAAAAAATAATTTTGTATTCGAGAAGGTAAAATAATAAAGTTATATATATATATATATATATATAGTTAAAGAGTGTGTAACAATGTGTAAGACATTTACATTTTAAATAATGATATTTATCGTTTAAAATAATAAAATATTATATTTTAAAAAATAACTATATTTCACTTATACATTTTTTTATGACTGCACAATTAATTATAAATTATAAATAATTAAAAAGTAACATCGTATTCAAAATGTATGCAATTTCATTTCAATTATTCCCATACATATAATCACGACTCTTCTTTCGCCTTGTATTTTTGCCATGTCGATCCTTTACATGCCTTATATATTAAAATTAATTTTATGTTAACGTAGCTATTGAGAATTAAAAATAGTTACAATACAATGAGATTTAACTAATTTATTTCAACTTTCAATTATCAATCATTTAAATATGAGACAAGTTTGATTATATCATATTTCAATAATCGTATCATAATTTTGTTATAACACGCATATAAGATTGTGTTTGTGATCACAAAAGGTTGGCCCGCATTGTTATTTTGTTATAACACGCATATATTCATCATTTGTTACCCATGCATTGTTATTTATTTTTTGTCTTATTTTTTTCCTCTTAAATAGTTTATATCTGTTCTTGTCTTAATTTGTAATCTTTTGGCAATTTTACTCGGTGTTTCCACATCAAATTTTCTACCAACGGTTTACCATACTAATATATAGATGAAAACATAATTCCCTCTTATGACATACAGAAATTGTAATATCATATAATTTAAGATTCATTGTTTATTTTCGGTAGAATAATTTAAGATTCATTGTCAATTACATTTATAGTATTTATAAATTATCATTAGGCCTTGCATTAATTTAATAAGAGGCCTACATATGTTTTTTTTATATATTTGAGCATTTATTTTACTTTATATATATTCTCCAGTGGATCGGATCTTTTTTTTCTTTTTGAAGTTTGCAAATGAGTCGAATTAAATTAGAAATCACAAAGCAAATAAGACCTGACATTATTTTCTGATTTCCATATTATTTATCTTAAAAGATAGAGGATATACTCAAACTAGTGATAAATAGTGTGGATTGATTACGTTTTCAATTTTTGGGAATTTTCTGTTGGATACAATCAATCCCATTGTTAGAGATAATTCTTTGATCCTTATGATTTATTTTGCATTATTTGGCCCTACAATAAGGATATAAGTCAAATATGGCATACATTTCACTAATCTTATATTTTCCATACCTAATTTGAAATATGTACTTGTAAGCCACTAGTTTAATTGGTATGCTTTTTATGCATAATTTATGAGAAATGAACTTTAATGCCAAATCCAACAAAAAATAGGATTGGTCCACGAAGTTTTGATTACCTTGACAAATTGATATAAAGAATTCAACAATGCCGCTATTTTTTTATTCATTTATTAAACAAAATTCATTTTTCCAAGTTCAATTAAGTGCTTTCACATGCATATCGTATGTTTGAATCTCACATTTACACCTAAAAAACTCCAAGAAATCTATGGATATACATGATTTAGAAAAAAGAACCAATCAATTAGTACAAACATTCGAATTATTAAATTTTTAATATTTATCTAATTTTGATCTGAAATAGTTATAAAGGATATATACACCAATTAGTCATCGGACTAGAAACCTCAAATGGCCTAAACTTATTTTATTTGACTAAAAATATCAACTTTCACTTTTTTTTATATTTAACCTCATAATGTTTTTTTAAGAAATTTCTGGAACTGATGTGGAAAATTCATTTATCTCGTCGCCATCTTTCAATTTTAGATGACTTTTGTACATGATCCGGCATAGACTTTTTCAAACCATCAAAAGTAAATTTTCACTTTAGACATCGTCATTTTTTGTTTTTTTATTTATTTAGTTATATTTTACACCTCGTTATCATTTAAAAAGTAAAACAACAAATAAAATAATGATTTTTCTTATTTTCTTTTACTTTTGAAGTGACCAACAAAAGGTAAAATTGTGATAAAATAAATCAAAAGAAGGAAGTTTGGTGGTTTAGGTTGAAGAGAAAATATATAATTCATGAGAGGTACCCGGAAATTACTAAAAAAAATGAAAGTTGATACTTTTTAATCTAGTAAAATAAGATAAAAAATGAAGAAATTGAACATCGACAATTTTTAATCTTATAAAAAACTACGTTAATATCTACTATGATAAAAAAACTACAGTCTAATTATTTTCTCTAACACCACTTAACCATATTTTCTTCCATATCTAATCATAAAGTATACATTTATAACTTATTAAGACTCTTTCATCATGTTCACCCAAAAATTATTAACTTAAATATTTCTAGTAACTAACAATATTATTTTTAATCTTACATATTTAGTATAAATATTTTAAATAAACAACATTACGAGTATAACATTTCATGTTGATTTTAAAATAATTAAGATTTTTTTTCAACCGCAGGAATAAGTTCATAGGGCATGAATATCATTCACACAACTCTTAACTATTATTTTTACTTACCTTAGAAAATATTTACTACATTATCTCTCAATATTACTCAATAATATATATTATTTAATAAAAGTATTATCATATATTAAATTTTAAGTAATGTGCATTACCTTATTTATTATATATAAATAATCCAAATGATAATTCAAATTATCATATTTACTTATATAAATAATTACTAAATAGTATACATTACTTCATCAAAATATCCTTTACAAATATTATTAAATTAAAATTTATGTATTATTGAATTGAAATTTATCACTTAAATTATAAACTCACGAATTAATAAATTTCAATAATCAATACCCATAAACATAAAATAATATTAATAATTAATAATAATTAATAAAAAAATTAAATTGATAATACTTACAATGAATAATTAGTACTATATTTTATTCACAATATGATAATAGTAATATAATATATAAATATTACTTAAATAATATTTGTTATGATCATTAATTTAATATTATAGTATATTATTATTGTTATTATTGTATTATTATTATATGATTTATTTACAATATTATATTTTATTAACGAAAGATTTAAAATGGTGAATATTGAAGCTAGATATAAGTAAAATTACTAATAATATGGATAAACACTCCTTCTTAGATAATTTAGATTGCCATCAAATTATCTATAAATTAAAATAAATAAATAAAATAATTTAGTGAGCCTAGATAATTTAAAATTTAGATGATTAATAATCTACAAAAAAAATTAGGAGAGAAATACCTCCTTAATATTATTAATACTATTGTTGCATAAGAAAAATAAGGAACAAATGTAATTTCATAATAATTAAAAAATCAACTTAATATTATTGTACAATAGAAATGATGAAAAAGATTTGAGTGACAAATTGAATAAAGTCACTGTAAATTTGTAATTAAAATTTTAAAAGAAATTTATATTCCAATAGTGTTACAAGAAATAAATATATTCTTAGCTATTAATGAGTTGCCATATTTGATATTTCTAGATAAGATTTGAAATTTATTATCTCAAAAGGCCAAAATGGATAAAACCGCTGACTCCGACCGGTTCAATACGACCGTCATCTGTTTGACGCACGTTTCAAGGGACCACGAGTTACCTCACCCGTAATACCCTTAATACCCTCCACTATTAACTTATTCCCTTTGAAGTGCTCCACTTTGTTGTCTTCTTCTTCCAGCTCTCTCTCTCTCTATATCCATTTCTCTATCTCTCTCTCTCTCATCCAACTCTCGCGTTCTCGCGAGTTCTCCGTCGCCTCCGCGATCGAAACCCTAATTTCTCACCCCTTTCGTGCGATTCCTGAGTCGATCCGAGGAGGATCCAGGCGTCATGGAGCGGATCGTTGGCGGGAAGTACAAGTTGGGGCGCAAGATCGGGAACGGATCCTTCGGGGAGATCTTTCTGGGTGAGTTCTTCTCCTGTCGATTCATCCTTTTGCGGGTCGGAGCAGTCGATTGGATCACGATTGGGTTTGATCTCGCCCATCTCTTGGTTGTCCTGTTCGGTTCCCTGACGCGAATGTTTTGGTTCTATTTGCAGCGACGCACGTCGACACCTTCGAGATCGTCGCGGTCAAGATTGTAAGCGGAGTCTCTGATCTTCCTGGATTGTTTGATTTCTGAGCGAAGGAATACTGGAATTATGTGGAAAAGCTTTTTCTTTCTTCTTCGTCGATGCAAATATGGGCCTTTCGATGTGCTTCTGGTTGTTTGTACTCTGTGGGGGTATTGTATGTGAACATATGATGCCCGTTATTGGATTTCCTTTAGTTGGAAATATGTTTTTTGGTTAACAAATGAAGCCTCTGAATTCGTCAAGTCTTAATTCTGAGCATCTGAGCTTTTAACTTGAGAACTCAATTCAGCGTTTTTCTGTCTATTTTGAACTTATTTTGAGTATTTGAATTGTTTACGGGAATAAAGTTGCGAATTTGGCCCCAATTTTGTTTGTTGAGTTCATATGCTAATATTGTTGACTTGTGTTAGCTAAGTATATGTATATGTGTGTATATATGTATATATATATGTATATATGTATATATATATGTATATGTATGTATATATATATATATATATATATATATTGCTTATTTTTGAATTACAGCTTATGTCCCTCCTATACAGGAGAACAGTAAGACCAAGCATCCCCAATTGCTTTATGAGGCCAAGCTGTATAATGCGCTTCAGGGAGGAAGTAAGATATAGTTTTATACCAAAGCAATCAAATAGACCTTCCTCTGCGGAGTTGTGCATGTTGGAAATTACAACACCGTCTCTGCAGGTGGAATTGCAAACATAAAGTGGTATGGCGTGGACAGTGATGATAATGTTCTTGTAATCGATTTGCTTGGCCCAAGCCTCGAAGATCTTTTTGTGTACTGTAATCGCAAATTCTCATTGAAGACAGTCCTGATGTTGGCTGATCAGATGGTAATACAAAACTAGCTTCTTGTGGAATTCACAATATTAATTGATATTTTAATAACTTATTAGCTTCTTCTTTTGACTGTTTTTTTTTTCATTTTGTTATGACAAATCATCTTAAAAGAAAATTTTGTACTACAAATGAAGTTCAAAACTTAATAAATTGGTGTCTAGTGAATTTGACAGTTCGTCTAAATCAATATATAATTCTTGTGCTTAAACAAATATCCATATACCATAATCTAAATAACCTTTGGTGTGGCTTAGCTCGTCTTGAACGCAAATAATATCACATATTTTTGTGGTAGTTATAGAAATTTTCCTTATTGTAACATGCAGTTTTTATTCTGATAGCAAAGCATATAATGAATACTCTGTACTGATCTTAACTGGCTTGCAGATTACAAGAATAGAGTACATGCATTCTAAAGGCTTTCTGCATAGAGATATTAAACCCGATAACTTTTTGATGGGTCTTGGTCGAAAGGCCAACCAGGTGAGAACTTCAACTGCTGCTGTTTTTCGATACTTCTGTCAATGCAAGACTAATATTGATATAATGTTTTATGAATCAATTCAGGTATACGTCATTGATTTTGGGCTCGCTAAAAGATATCGAGATCCTACCACCAACCGTCACATTGCTTACAAGTTTGTGTTTATGCCTTGCTTTAACTAAAACACATACCTTTATTTAGCATGATTATTAAAATTAACTTTAACTGGTGTAGCTGGTTATCAGATATAGCATCCGCGGAACATCTTCTGTTTTTGGCCTACGAGAATAAGCTAAAATTATAAAATTTTATTTGCATGCATGAAGTTAGATTTTAGTCTTTTTGTGTAGTTAAGATTTGATCTATCAGATGCTAGAGATGAGTAAAATAAATGAGAATGATAAAAGATTGAATTGCATAGCACATAGGACTTATAAATTGTCTGCCTTTGGAAAGGTGACACTGCATTTTCTAGGAGCTTTTTGTGGCTTTGTTTTTTTAAGGCCTCATAATTTTTTCTGCTTCTTTCACAGAGAGAACAAAAATTTGACTGGAACTGCTCGTTATTCAAGTTGCAATACTCATCTAGGCATTGGTAATTGTGAACGGATTTACATTTCCAGAATTTAGAACTAACATTAAATTATGTATCTGACATTCTTTTGTATTTACTAGAGCAAAGTCGCCGGGATGATCTGGAGTCTCTTGGCTATGTTCTCCTCTATTTTCTCAGAGGAAGGTACATTTTTTCTTCTATCAAAATGTAGTTGTACCATTTTTGTTCATTAAGGTATAAAAAAAATGCCATTGAAATGAGTACACTTACCTACTTTTTTAATGTACACTGAGCTTCAGTTCTTCCATTCACATTTTTTTTCTTGATCTTCAACAGCATTTCATGCCTCGCGATGTTATCTCATTACATCTTTCTTATGTAGTTCATTGAAAAAAAATCTTATGTACACTTGCCTCTTGATCATTTGTGCATTTATCAGTCCTATGATATTGTAATAATCTTATTATGTTGTTATTCAAGTCTTCCATGGCAAGGTCTCAAAGCCGCCACAAAGAAGCAAAAGTATGACAAGATATGCGAAAAGAAGTTGGCTACTCCGATTGAGGTTTGCTTTGGGCCTTGCTATTTTTCATGTTTTTGACTACTGATAATCACTTCTAAGAATCTGTGTTCTCACCGATGTACTGGATTTCATCAAACTTCATAGGTTCTATGCAAACATCATCCCGTGGAATTCGCCTCTTACTTCCATTACTGCCACTCTTTGACATTTGATCAACGACCTGATTATGGATTTCTGAAGCGTCTATTCCGTGATTTATTTACCCGTGAAGGTATTCTTGGAAAACTTCTTTAGATTACCAGTTTTTTGTTAATATTTGATTTATCAATTTAGTGTTAGTAATCTGTTTGAGATTATTCACATCCCACTTTCATTGTATCACACCGATTTATATGAACAGTTCCTGATGTTTTAATTGCTTTTGGCACATGCTTCCTTAACTGTTGCAGGTTATGAGTTCGATTATATTTTTGACTGGACGATCCTGAAATATCAACAAGCACAGAGGACAAAATCTCAGCCCCGACATTCTGTTAGTTATATGTTCCCTCATCTAGTAGTCTTTTTGAATGATTCACATTAACTGAGGCTATATCATGATCGCTAACTTGCATATTACTTCGTATTATCTCTTGAAGAATATTTTTTCTTATTAGACACAACATGATTAACATCAGATGAACGGCTGAAACATGTTTTGTTTGCTAAACTAAAAAATCATTTTAATGCTATACATAATATCAATAATCAGTAAGGCCAATGGATATTGATTTGGAAACACTTATTTTTTTGTTATAGGAAACACTTTTTTGGTAATCATTCTTCTGATTGTGAAACTATAAGCATACAAGGGTATTCATTTAGGTTCACTAAGACAAATGCCAAGAGGCAATGCTGAGTAGCTTTGATGCAAACTGTTTCCAGCATTACAAATCTATTTAACCAACATATATGTGACACATTTAGTGTGCCTTCTAGCTTAATTAGTCTATTACTTGTATTTTTCTAACCTTTTTTGTTTAAGACCGGGGAAGTACAAAGCAGTGAGAATTTGTGATCTAATAACCTGCTTCGCAGCAGTTAATCTCAATTAATTTCTATGGATGTGACATATATGCATATATTTCTGATTCTTGAGCCTTCTTGTAATCTTATGCTTCCATGTAGTTTTATTAATTCATTTTACTGGAGGTCTGGAATTGCCTTGTTTTCTCTTCTTTTTCCATTTTCCATATGTGCACACATGCTGATCAACCTTTATGCTTGAATTGTCAGCCAATTACTGGTGGTATAACGAGCCAAGCAAATCCAATGGAAGTTAACAAACATCCAGGTTAGTGCAAATAAGTTGGCAGTTTTCAGTTTCATTTATTTAACACTGGTATATCAAATGTGCTTCTTAACGTTGATGCTAAGTTCTGTATTTTTCTAGAGAGATTTGTTTGTTTGTAACATGATTTATGCAGTCCTTTAATACCTTCATAATGAGAACTATCAAAGACAGTAATCAATGATATGTAGTTCTTTTGTGCAATCTCAGCATATTCAAGTTAATGTCGTTGCATATGTTATCAATATAAATTGTACTTGGGCAATTTATGCACTCATAGAAACTGTTGTCTTGGCCAAACCATAAACCAACAACAGGTGTGCCTGATGTTCCCCGCTCTAGTGAAGTTACAGGACATGTAGGATCAAGTAATGTTGCACGTCCAGCAATTCGGATGCAGTTCAAACCTTCAGCTGAAAAGAACTTGATTTCTGAAAACCATCTTGATATTACGGTAGGTGCCATCATTTCATTCGTCTTTATCACTTGAGACTACTTTTTTGTATATACCTGTTAGGGATGACATGTGGTTATTGGCATATACTATTATTGGTGTCAACGTCGTACTGTTGATTTGAACACGTATAATTTGCAAAACTAAAGGAAAGATGTCCGTGGATAAGACAACACCAACTACCATTTTTTAGTTTGTTGTGCCATCTTTGTAATATGAACTGTTGGTAGCTTTGTTCCTCTTTAAATCTCTGCAGTGTTCTTATTCCAGAAACTCTCTCTCTCTATGACCGAGGAGGCATCTTCTATGAGCTCCATTAGATGAAAAATTAATGTTGTTAAAAATGCTCTAATTTACTGGCATGCACATACAAATGTTGCTGTCAAGGCCAGTTATCAATAGTAGACTTTTATATCTTTGACCTTTCCTGCTGATGTACTTTTTTATGATATTGAAGTTGTTTTGCATTCCGAATGCATCCCTTTTGAACCACATGCTTGTGTTGAAGTATCTCCCAGAGATACTCTCTTTTTTTTTTCTTCTTTACTAATGAATGTTATTTGAAATGCGACAGACTCAACAGATACTTTATCACTTTACTGAAACTTCTGCTTATTGGATCCTTTCCTTCCTGTTCGTAATTGGAATATTTATAAAATTTCTTCTAATATATATATATATATATAATGTTGGAATTGGATGTATTTGGTACAATGAGGATAATATTTGCTGATATGCTATTCTCATGACCGTTTATTATGTAAACATTTATGGTTTATATTCTACTTGATCTGAAGTATATTAGCCTCAATGACTGACTTTTGCAGATAATGGACATTTTGTACTATTACATCTAGGTCTATCTCATTGTTGTACTTGATAAACACTTGATGTGGCATTCTTTTGAGTAGGAAGTAGCAACAAATTTGTATAATCGTGTTTCCTATTTATTCATATATCAATATTTGTTCATGGTTTTAACTGATTCAATTTGATATGTTTCAGAGATCAGAAATAACTATTGAAAAGGCAGATATTCCATCAACGTCATTTGCTCTTCCTGGTGCTTCAAAGAAAATGATCCAAAGTTCCAAGCAGTTAGGGCCGCCTGATGCCTCACGAGTTGGTTCATCCAGCAGCTGGATTCCTACATTTCAGCGCAATGCATCTGCCAAATAATCAATGGTAACTTTTTGCTGATCATCTTTTTTATTTTGGTCTTCTATAATTGAGGTTTGGAAATTATATGTATTGCCAAATAATTACTGGTAACATTTTGTTGATTACCTTGTATTTTAGTTTTCTATAATGCAGGCTAGGAACTCACCTCAGTTTGTATTCTTCTACATTCTCCAGATATCTAATGCAAATAGGATGAGTTGAGAGGTCAAAGCATATATGCTGCCGAAGGTGGCTGCATAATCTTCATTACTCAGGTCACTTCGTGGATAAGGATGCATACTGTATGTATTAAGGTGACTACAAGCCTGAGGCGCTAAATGTAGATTTCTGCAAGCCATGTGCTTTGTGTTGACTGATGCAAAAGCTTCCTTACTAGCTTCACATTTTCCTTCCAGACCTGGATGGCATGGCAAATAGTTTCTTCAATTCTTCTGTTAATAGTTCATATGGTTTTCATTTAACTATCTTAACGAGTGTCTTGTAATTCTCGAAAAAGCTATCTTAACGAGTGTCTTGTAACAATAGCCTGCTTTGTGGGCCCGTCATTTCTTAGGTTTATTGCTTTTGTATATGCTTTTGAAGTGCTTTTGTATATTTCAACGTGGTTCTTTGGGTAGGACCGAGGGCCTTATTCTGGATGCATACCAGAATTAAGTAACTGGATTCATTCAGGAATATGAATCGAGCATGACAATCTACTTTTCGACTGTTTTGTAAGAGGCTATATGTGGTAGATGTAGCTAGGATTGTAACTTAGTGGTGACCATAAAAGGTAGTTCATTGTGTTTTCAATATTTTTCTTATATTGGCTTATTCAGTGTTTTCACTCTTCAGAGATTGACGCCGTTATAGTTGAAAGCGCTGATTGCATTTGAAGGCCCATGGGATCGACAATATTACAATGATAACTGGCTTCAATTATCTAGAAATCTGCCTTCATTGTGGATAAATGAAGAGCCACTGAAGGTAGTTTTTTGGTAATATGCAGGGGTTAGCATTAAACATGCCCTTGCTCATGATTCTCCTTAACTTTTGTGGCTTTCATTTTTGATATCTTTATGAAGCCTTTTCCTTGGTAAGATCAAAGCATAATTATTCCATGCCTTTTGAACGGATTTCTAAGTAAATGGAAATAAACTGATGAGTTTTGTGACATCTGGGTTAAACCAAGAAATCAGCATCTGTTGTACCAAAGTATTCCAGATTAACCTCTGCTTTGCAATATTTTATTTCATCCCATAAATGCTTACTACAAGAAAAGCTCAACCCTTCGTTGGGCTCTGCCCATGACTTTTACTTTGAACTTATGTTATTTCAACCCTTCAAGGCAGTCATACTTGGACATTTTTAATCGATGACATGATTATTGAATTGTTTTGGAACCTGTTTGTCACATCCTTGGATGCATACCCATATCTGACATTTGTAATCATCTTTTAAACAACAAAATTCCCTTGCTCCCTCTGTATTTCCTTATTTTGACTATCAATTTTGGTTTTTGCTCATTATGCCTTGTATTACTTATCTCTCTTTAGCTGCTCACATGTGAAAAAAAAAACTATATGCTAGGAAATAGAAACTATGAGATTTCTTTTATAAGCCTTGGATTGATGTTAATTCGGTCATATGACTGCGTTACTTGTGGTTCACGATTATATTTCATAATAAAAACCTTTTTGACATGAATTTCATTCGTAATCAAATAACTTCTGGTTACTTGTATATGCTGCGTTCCTTGGTTTTTCTTGCAAAATAGAACATTCCTTGTGCGTGCTGCCTTTCTTTCAGATAAGTTTTGTCTATAAAAATCTGTAGATGTCTATAAAGATCTGTAAATGAGTTGCAATATACTAGGTGCTTTGAAGATTTAGTGGTTGATATATCTTGATAGATTTTACGAGATTTGATGTCTTATGAGGTCAGTAAATTTTTGCCTTGTTATCAGAGGTCAACTACCGGCCTTGTCCTACTTGATCATCTCATCATCATCTGGGTTAAAATTCTGTATTACTCGAGTGGAAACTTCCATGACGGCTACCACAAAATCCTAGGATTTGTTCCGTCGGGACAAGTTCAGTTCCATGGGTAAATAAGGAATCCAAACGTCCTATAGATGCTGCAACGAGGGGTTCAGTTCCATGTAATACGTACACCTTTTTCATGTCATATATACTGTACAAATCACATTTTGTGCAGCTTTCTTTTTGCCGTTAGATTAAAATCTATGGTTCCCTCTTATCTTTCCTCTCCAGGTTTCGTGATCGATTCCTTACTCTCTATTTCAAGTAATTCCCAATCAGAATCCCTCTCTCGTCAGATCCACGAATTGTGGTGTCCATGATCATTCATAAATCGAAACTATCCTATGTGCATAAGAAGTAAAATGAGTGAAGAAAAATCTAGAGAGAGAGAGAGAGAGAGAGAGAGAGAGAGAGAGAGGCTTAAACATGTCCACATGCGAACAATAGTTTCCAAGCTTCTCTCCGCACCAAGATTTAGGTAGTTGTGCGCTATTCGAAGGGTGATGGTGCTTTATGGTGGCATCAACGAGAAGTCGAGACTCAAGCAGGATTGCGAGAAGACACTTGGGAAAAGTTAAAGATTTAAAGGAGGGGAATTGAGGGGAAGGAATGGAGGTTTACCTTCCATTTCTCTTCATTCTTTTAAATTTTTTTCAACCCCAATTTGGGGTGTAAAGGAGGGGAAGAAAAAAATTAAAAAGCTCATTTCTTTTTAATTACGAAAATGCCATTATTTTTTCTCTCTTTTCCCTCCCTTCCCTTTACTAGCATGTATCCAAACAGGGTTAATATTTTTCCTTCATTACCTTGCCTTTCCTCTCCTCTCTTTCCCTTCCCACTCTTTCCCCTCTTCTAACCTCAAACCAAACAAGCCATAAGATTTTAAGAGTTGTTGGCTTTTGTCAAGAACAATTATTTTACTTCATGAACAGTTTGTAGCTTGGGCTTCATAGAAGATTTAGGCAAGGCATGTTAACTTGTTTGCTAAGGCGATGGTCTATGCTACACTACATACGCTTGACCTGACTCGCTCGTCCACTTTCTAGTTCAATCAATAGCGACAAGAACCTAATCATAAATTCATACACATCATATCAAATTTTGATACATTATGACTTAAAACAAGAACTAATATAGTGTAATCTATAAAAAGTATTTTTCGGATTTTAACGATCATTTAATAATCCAAATTTAATTATTTTTAGATAATTATTTATCTACTATGGTTAACTAATAATTAAGTATAATAACTTTGGTCAAACTATCCTCTTCAACTTATGATTGTTTAAATCACCCCAAGCTAATAATTACCTAATCGTTAACATGATTATCTAATAAATTATAAATTTTGGTATTTTTATGTTAAGTGATAACTAGTAATCAAATTAGTTATAACCTAAGCGAAAACTTTAAATCACTATCAAGTGATAATTAAAGTTACTATTTAATCACTTATCTAGCATTATCCTATCATTATAAATAGCATGTATAGAATCTTTTTCCCAACATTTAATTTACTAGATAGCACTTAAATATCGATCGTATTGAAACTACCTATACACTTTTTCATATCATTTATGTTATATTTATATCCACATATGCATTGGTGACTATGTGTGCACTTGGGAGTGAAACGGGAGAGATGCTTTGAACAAAGCACAACTTGCTTTTTGACTAGTGGTATTTGGTAACAAAAATTTCAATTACTAAAACATTTACCTACTTTGTAGAAAGCAAGTCAACTCTCCCGGTGTCAAAAATGACTTTGAATGAAAAATAATTATCTTCGAAATACGAGAAGTATGAGAAGAGCGCACCAAGAATCGGTCAGAAGAGTTTGGGCATCAATGCTAATGATCATGTCTCACGTAAAAATACGGTCGAAACTTGTGCTTGGGGGGTCTAAGATCTTGTTTGGATTGAGGTATCAGGTGGAGTAAGGTGGAAGATGAATGTGTGGTATTAGTTAAATCATGTTTGAGTAAAAAATTTATAAAAGTCATATGGAGTTTGAAGGGGTGAATCACACCTTTAAACTCCAAATATTTCATTCCACCAAATTGGTGAAATTAGGGGGAATAAAATTTTTCAGGTAAAACTATCCCTTTAAATAACTTTCTAAAATTATACCATAGTCCATTTAAATTGATATTCTTCCTTATATTATTTTGATTTATGATAGAAAAATGTTTGACTTGAGTTTATTTATCGGTTTAACTTTTTTATCTTATTTTATAATTATTTAATGCTTACATTTGTTTAACTTTTATTCATTCACATTTTTTTCCTCGGATTAATTTTTGTCATATTGAATATCATCATAATATTTTTTTTTCAAATTAGTTGTTTTTTATTAAATTTGAGATAAATAATTATTTTTATGATCAATTTTACTTTAGCATCTTAAAGTATTGTCATTTGAACAATATTTTTTTATTTATGTAATGATAATATTATTTTTTTCACTCTTTTTGTATTTATCTATCATCTTAAATCTTTTTATCTTTATTTTAAAAAAAAATAGAAAGATAAAAATATTGTGAAAGAAACAAAATACATTGAGAGAAAAACAATACTAAATAAAAGAGAAAAAAATATATAAAGATATATAAATAATGATAAATATAAAAAATATAATAAATCAAATAAACATATAATAATATTATATTTATTAAGGGTCATAAATAGTAATATATAATAAAGGGTATAAATGACTTTTATTTAAATTATTTATAACTAAGGTTTAATGGAGTTTAAATAGGGACATCGTGTTTTTATCAAAATATATTTTTATAAATATTATTAAGTTAAAATTTTTATATTATTAAATTAAAGCTCATCAAATTAAATCATACGTTCACAAATTGATGTATTCAGTAATTAATACCTTTCAAAATAAAATAATATTTATAATTAAGGTTTAATGGAGGTGTATACTATTTAAATAGGGACACTGTGTACCCTATCATCTATATCAATGAATCCGAAATATATGGATAAAAATAAATAATCTATTTAAGATTCATATTTTCTACTTATTTTTGTCAACCACAAATCTCATATTCAATAGTATAGATGATAGGATTCACGGTGTACCCTACTTAAATAAGATACACTCCCATTAATTTTTTATAATTAATATCAATAATAATATTTGATAAAAAATGTTATTTTAATTAGTAATACTTATAATTAATAATTAGTGGTATATTTTTGTTCATAATATGATAATAGCAATATATATATATCATTTAAATAATATTTATCATTATAGCATATCACTATTATTATTTGTGTTATTATTATATGATATATTTTATTGTGTTATGTTTTATTTATAAAAAATTTAGAAGGACGAATATCAAAATTAAATATAAGTAAGATTATCACTTGAGTGATAATATGGATACACCCTCCTATTATGTAATATGAATTATCACTTCATAAATAATCTGCATTGGTAGATAATTCATATTGTCTATAAATCAGAATAAGTGAAGAGAGTAATCCGATATATTCAAGTAATTTTAAGTTTAGATTAACAAAAATTACTGATATAAAAATGCATCCTTGTGTTCTACATAATTCGTAGACCAAAATGAATAATTATTGTCGCTTCCTAAATATCGAGATGAAATGATAACATAAAAAAACATTGTCTTTTTGCAAATTAGGACACCTTTTTTATTGGGTCGTCTCAGGTATGGTCTAAACACACATATCTCCAAAATAAGAGGGGTTAATAACCCATAACTAAATCATCATCATTCTAACTATGATTCAGGGATTTCAGGTTTAAAAGAGTGGTTGTGGGCATGTGCCATCTGGTTTCGCAACCATGAAGTTGCACTTAGGCTAAGGTTTTAGTTGTCTTAGGAGATGATTTTAATTGGCTAAGAATATGTAATTAGGTTTGTGGCTGCTTTGGATTATATGTTTGAGCCTTAAAATTTCTAACTCTTTGTTTGAGGACAAGAAAAGAATTGGAAAAAAAATTGATGATAGAAAATTTGGTCTTAAATTCCATATGTAGAGTCACACTTTTATCAATACTTTCATGTTGCATGTTATCATCTATTTTTATGACTTTTATACTTTTCAGAATTTTTGGGCTATGAATCTATCTTTTCACACTCTGAACTCCTTTTTAGTGAATTATATGGTTTTATGCTTGCTTTTCATGCAGGTACCAGGTAGGGATGTTTCACACGCTAAAGAATTCTGGAGTTGATGGCAGCTTATATACACTCGTTCACACCTTGAACACTCCTCTAGAGAGAAGATTCACACTCTAATGCTACTAATAGACAAAATGCACAAAAGACAAGGTGTAACAATCTATCATCAGAAGATTCTTCTACTATATTCCTGGACATTTCTTGCAAGAAATGACAGGGAACACGTGTCAAAAGGGCAGGGGAGTACCATCATAGTATATAAGACACATGTAGACAACTTTTGAAAGGGTTGATTACTTTCGAGTGGAAGGGCAGCCATCGGAAGAGTTTGGAAAAGAAGGAAACCAGCTGAAGAGAAATCCAAGACCATGTTCTAGTGTTGTATATTTCAGATTTCAATGAGGATGAAGAAGGGATTATAGGAAAGTGTCATTGGTTCTTTGTATTTTCAGCTTTTGTATGTTTCTTGAGTTGGATTCCTGTTTTGATATTCGCTTGATGTTTGCAATGGTTGTAATAAGTTAAACGCTTAAGCCTGCATATGGGAGTGTTTGAGAGCTCCATCTTGCTGTTTTGAACTACTTATTTGTGATTTAATTCTTTCATATAATCTTCCAATCTGCTCTTGTTTTGTGTGTTAATATTATATACTATTTTGACATTATGGATTACTTGTGATTGAGATCCAAGTGTAAACCTTTTACTATCTCAATCTGAGAGGGTGATTGTGCAAGAGCACCATCGTGATTCGAGAGGGGAGCGGAGCTTTAATGGGTAGCATTTGATTTTCATCTTGGTGGAGGTGTTAGCCGAGAGGAAACATCCTTTCATTAAGAAAAAATCTATGGGTAGTTCATATATTGTTTTATGGCTGAGATTTAGATGTCACTTTTGTCACAACCCTAGTATGATAGGAAAGGAAATGTTGTGAGGATTCTACTAGGATTCGAGAGGGGAGTAGACTGAAAATAAATGACATTTATCTCTCATCTTGGTGGAAGATAGAGACCGAGAGGTGATATCCTTCCATTGAGAAGAATCCGCAAGTGGCCGAGAGGTTCTTAGCGGGTGTATGTTAAGTGGAAAGGGTAGAGACCATTTAGGAATCGAAAGGTGTGGATGGTCTCTAGGGATTTCTACTTTGGAATTTTGACTACGAGGGTAGCGAGATTTGTTGTTGAATCCCATGTTATCATTAATTGATTTAATGTTTCGATAGCTAGTTGAAGTTCGAAAACATATCTCATGTCTCGATATTTCTTCCATTTGGGTGATTTTTTCTCTTCTCCCTCCATATTTAGTTACCTTGCTCTTTCCATATTTATTTAAGTTTGATGAATTTTGATAATTTTATCAAGGAAAAATTAGTGGACAAGCAATCTTGTGGGGGAGACAAATTTCATCATGACTAGGGTGACATGGCCGAGCAAGACAAGGGTGGCGGTAAATGATGGAAATTGGAGTGTTTCAAGTGCGAAGGGCCACATCTCAAGAGGGATTGTGGAAAGGCTAAGGAGTTGAAAGCGATAATGGCCATCGAGGAGGAAGAAATGATATTGGCGCAATGTATGGGAAGCATGCAATGTTGCCTTCAAGATGGATCCACAAGAGGCGCCACTTCTAATTAAGGGTTTTTGCAGAATGGGTACTTGTGGCATGAGGCAGGCAACAAGATAGCCTTTCAAATAAAAGTTGACTTTACCAAGTCCTTGACCGTTAGTTGGTTGCCGAGGTGATTTTAATACTCATGCAACAAGGGTCTTGGAAAAGTGAAGGCGAAGGAACATATAGTTTGTTGGTGTTGGCTTTTGAGATTGGTCGATAGCAAATTAATCAAAGAAGGTCCCATAGTAAAGATTGGAACACTAGGTTGATGGAAAATCAATTGGAGTGCTGCGGGAAAATTCAACTTTGCTAAGTTGACAAGAAAGGTTATGAGGAATGGAGAAAGGATATTTTTGATGTGGCATAAGTGTCATAGGATGAAAAGTTAAGAGGTTCTCCAGTTGTGCAGGAGGTTGTTTTCTTTTGCAAGAATTCTAAGACATGCTGCAACTAAAGAAACATTGCTCGAATGAAAAATGTTTAAGTTGTGGAGAGTTGTAGGCACATCCAATCAACACATGTAAGGGACAACGATGGTTACAAAGCGGTTGTAAGGCATATAAGGTCATGCGGCACGTCCAATTAACAAACGTAAGGGCAACGACCGTTACAAAAGGTTGTAAGGCATCTCTCCTGCGGATGACTTTGTCTCAAGATGCATGGGCAAGAGGCCTCTTTGCCTAGTGAGTGGCAGAAAATTAGAAGGACTTGTGCATCAGATATGCATCACGATGTTGTGCGTGTGTCAACGCGCACTTGAAAAATGACACACGCGACTTGGCATGCAAGGCAAAATTCATGGGCGCGGGTTTAGCGTTCAAGATGAGTTGTGGATTGATTTGTCACCTGATGATTAAGGTTTTTAGGGAGGGTTGGTAATAAGTCGAAGGGTGGCTAGTAAAGTCCATAAATAAGTTATGGTTTAGATAATTTTCTTTATTAAGAAGTGCTACTTTAAAAGGTAAGGTTCTGCCAAATGTAGAGTGATGTCACAGATGCATGCTGTAATGTGTAAACTGAGATAATAATAACTCTCTTTCTCTAATTGTATGCTTCATATTTTCCCTTTATGTTTGTGAAAGATTTGGAATTGCATTAAGATAATTTTGTCTTTTAAAATTATATGCTTATTTAACCTTTTCAGAAATGAAAAGCTAAGGTCGCAAGATGATTTTTCGTTAAACAAAAACTTGGAGGGTGATGATATTATATGACCTATTCATATGCTTGCATGAGGAAGAGAGTTTTCCTTCCCATTTCTGTGCTATATGGCGAGGTATAAAAGCACATGTTCACAAAAAAAGTTTTTCCTATGTCCATCGAGAAGGGAAAAGGCTGAAAAAATAAGTTTCTGGTCGCACAATTATGATATAAGCATTATTTTTTCATTATAATCTTGTGTGTGCTTCTACTAAGTGATGCATTTGCATAAACCAAGTGCATATTTCTACTGGGTGATCTATTTTTTATTAAGAGAAAATGGATGTATTTGTAAATATGTATAGACATACTAATTGTTAGTAACTTAGTTTATGAAATGAGATTCATTATTGAAAAGTGTTATATTAGATTTCATTTTTTTAAATTAAAATTATTAATAATTTATTTATGTTTATGCCAATGTGCATATACACATATATACCTCTATTAAATATGTTAGTTCACCAATTTATTATTAAATAACTGAATTTTGGGAATAAAAGCGTGATAAAAATAACCTACCTCGATTTTAGTATCAAAAGGTCTTAAGTATGATTTATACATTAATAAGTTATGTTTTCTTTTATTTTCAACCTTTCATTTTCTTGTACAAAGTCATGTATCTTTTGCAATCGAAAGAAATAACTAAGTTCTAATTTCAAAAAGTGACGATGAGGACTGGCATATAGAATTATTATGAAACTGGGAACATATTTTTATGGAGATTAAAAAAAGGACATCCTCGTACTTAGAAAAGAGAAAAATGTTAATGTTTGCAACTTTTCTTAATATAATGTTATTTAAATTTTCATAATAAGAGCATTGTTTGGATGCTTCAAAATTTAATTATTATGTCATAATATTTTTCTTTGATGAATATTTTACAAATAAAAATTTTACATTATTTTTTATCAAATCAAAATATAACGCATACAATAATTTTTAACTTATACTTTCATTTTATTTTATATTTTTTTCTTATTTCTCATCTATGTCTTTTATAGTTATAAAGTATTTAGAAATATAATCAAACAACTTAAAAAGTAGTAAGAGTGTCTTACTATAATTTTTTAAAAATGTAGAAAAAACATTACAAATTTTCCAAATATTCCCTAACTCATTATACATACATACACACATACATATATACATGCATACATACATACATACATACACACACACACACACACACACACACACACACACACACACACATATATATATATATATATAGTGTCTTACTATAGTTTTCAAATGTAGAAAAAATATTAAAGATTTCTCAAATATTCCCTCACTCATTTGAATGAACTAAAAGAATAATATATATAGGATTTAACTGAGGTGTATCTTATTAAGTAGGGTACACCATATTTCTATTTCTTAGATTGTTGAATTTGAAATTTATAATTTAAAATATAAATGACATAAATTTTAAATAAATTATTCAATACATTATATATTAAATTCAATAATTCATAAGATATGAAATATAGAATATCCTATTTTAAGTAGAGCACAACTCTCTCTCTCTCTGTATATATATATGTAGAAACACGGAGTGTACAAAAATTAGCTGTAATTTATAATATTCTTCTGTGGATAAATGGTAATTGGACGATGGTGGGTAATTTTAGGAGAAAATTAGACGAAATCAAGTCTGAGCATATGTGTACAATTTTATGGTGAGAAAGGAGTCATATATGTCAAGCACACAAGGCATCTATGCCGCGCTCGTTGGGAGGGAGGGAGAGAGATATTGTCTAGTAGATCAAAATAAAGCGGAAGACATCAATTTCGATAACTAAAATTCACAAAATAGTTATGTTTCCCAGAACCAAATTTGACAACGAATAGGAATCATGAAAAGTTGATTTAAGAGATTCTATTTGGAACTAGATTTAAAAAAAAAAAAGTGTTTCCGATATTGAATGAATCTCGCGAGTTGATCTCTGAAGAGAGGTCAAATCAAGATTTTCTGGTTCTCTTACAATCACAAGGTAACCCTTTGTTAACAATTTGTGGAAAGGACATTTTTTTTCTTTCCCAAACTCCCTTGTTAGGGCGTGTTTCATTTTGAGAAAGACTATATATGATTATAAATTAGATGATTAAGATATGTTCAATATTTTTATTAAGAGGTTGAAAAGACTACTCAACATTTTTGCTAAGTAAACTACTTAACGATAATTTTGATCATTAAATTCATTTCTAACAATTCAAGATTAATTTTTTAAAATATATTTTAAATTTTTAAATTTGATCTTAAACGGTCAAAATCAAATTTAAATCATCGCTAAATAATCTACTTAACAAAAATGCTAAGTAAACTCTCTTTTATTAAATATTGAACTTTTAGCAAATACATTAAAAACTCTCTCTCTCTGTTGTATCTCTCTTTCTATATATATATATATATATAGCCCACGTCCGAGACGGCTTCACCTGTAACTTGACCCTAGTACATTAGTCTTAAAATACTATTGAATGTTTTATTCTGCCAACACATCAAGGCTTTAACTAATGATTCACCGGATTCGAGCTATCACTCAGACGAGGATCGCAAAAACAATGTGAAAATAATCAATTCGAGATTACAAGGATTGCAAAACAATATTGACTTAGTAGTGGTTGGAACTTGGAAGACAATTAGAGATTATCTCACATCTACATCACGATGTCATTTTAACATGCGCATTATGTTCGTTTCTACCGCTTAATTGGCAGGTGGAACTGACATTATTTACATTAAAAAAGGATATTGGAGCTCGGTTATCCTGTCATCCTCCAAGAGGCAGGTGCTGGACTCGGTGGTCAAATGCTCATTTACTCCAGCTCTTTAGCAAAATCTATGTTGTCAACAAATACCTACAGGAAAGATATCATTCAGCAGCCATTAAGCCCAAAACATCACAAATTTCATTGAATAATAGTAAACACACAGCAAAGTTTAAGTCAGTCAAATATTGTGAAAATTCAGAACACTGGCATTGTCAAACAAAAAGGCAAAACCAATTTGCATAGAGTTATTTAGTTCACAATGCCTAGAAGCATTAAGAGGCTTAAAGCGACACTCACACTTTTCCAACCATCTGGATCCAAGCAGGCAGTGATCTTGGTATTGATGCCAGGTAAAGGACCGGGTTCACGAGTAATTGTTCCTCCATTTAGCTTAATAGCTTCTGCAGTCTTATAGACATCATCCGTGCCTATTGCAATCTGGTAAGAACCTTTTTGTCAATATAGGAGTTAAAGAGAACGCGCATAGATGATGACTCAGAATAGCATACATGCCATTATTTATGCCAAACCCGGAATCAAGCATTACCTGCGCATAGGCGTTCCCTTTATCGTATTCCTTGACTCCATAGTTGTAAGTTAGCTCCAACACTGCATTCTTATCTTCAGGGCCGTATCCCATCATTGCTATAGTATACTGAGATAGAAACTGAAGGTTTCAATATACAAGGAAAAGAAATATAACCGCACACAAGGTCCAACAGGATTTGAAATTGAATTATAGGGACTAAAAAGCAAGTTACAAAAAATGGAATATTTAGAAGCCAGTTGAATAGAACTTTAGCTAAGGACCATATCTTAATTAGAAAAAAAAAGTATAAAATTGCAGCAGAAAATTGAAGGAAAATGTCTAAAAAACTTGTCCTCCAAATTTAACAAATTCGAGCAGCAAAGTCAATCAAAGCATAGGCAGCAAGAAGAACGTGCTGGCACTGGCAGGTCATCTATAAAGCACAAGGATAATTTCTAAATTGGTTGTTCATACTTCAGAATTTTGTAAGCATCAAGTCAATGACTCAAAAGACAAGAAAGTTATCATATAAATGAATTGTTCTGAAAATAATCATGATACAAACTGTCAACAGAGGTGTCATTAGATGATAATTCTTACCTTGTATTCAGGATTATCTCGTTTGCGTAAAAGTTCCATACCGAAAGCCTAACGTGTAAAAAAGTATTAGAGCAAAAAAGAAAGAGGAACTATGTAGGACAGTAGGAGAAGTGAAAAGTGAATATGAGGAGATAACTTCACTTTTTGTCCTGCAGACTGCTTACCTTCTCATAGAAATTTATTGAACGATCAAGATCCCCGACCCGAAGCATAACTTGACACAAAGGCTCGGGTGTAGGATCTCTCTCTATGAGTTCGAACTTATAACCATCCGGATCTTGAATAAAAGCAATCACACTTTTGCCACCCTTTACAGGACCAGGTTCCCTGGTAACTTTCCCTCCCTTGGCTTTTATAAGGTCCACTGTCTTTGTAACCTGTTGTAAGATCCAAAATAAATCCACTAATATCAAACTCTTCTTAGTTATTATAAACTAATAACATCTATGCAAAATCAAAATCATTTACATGAAAACCACTGAACAACCTTGATGGAATCAGCTTAAACCATCCATAACAAAGAAGTTGTATACATGGAAAAGGTCATCAAATACGAGTTATTTCCATATTTGTGATTCAGGTGTATGGTAATAACATTAAAAATTCTACATTTCTATGTTATGAAAAAAATGACCTAATATATAAATATACAACCCTTTAAAATAAAATATAATGTTGACCATGTTTGTTTATTTGTATGTTGTAACACCCTATGATTAAGATGCTTATGTAAACAAAAATTGGTTGCATGAACATTAGCAATAATAATTAACTCTTGGAGAAACTTGGCTATTGAACTGCAATGAAGAAGAATGACATTACTTTTATGATAAGTCCTAGAACCCATATATTTGGATTTGGCATGATAAGAATTCGCCCAGTTTGGGCATGGAAGCCATTAGTACTGTGATGTAAGCAGTTATTATAAGAAAGTACATACAACCATTACTGACAAATGAAAAGCATACATCTTCAACCGCTATCCCAAAATGACCAAAAGCAGTCCCTAGGTCATACTTGTCAACCCCATAATCTGCCAACATTTCCACAAAATAAAACATGTCAGTTGTAACCGAGGAAAAAAGAAAGCATGTCAGAGGCATATATGCTTTGCACTAACAAGATACAATCTGACATACTAAATATGCTGAATGCAATGATTGGCTATAATCATAAAGAAATATCAAAGGTAGCTTACTGTATGTTAATTCTACAACAAAATGTGAATCCTCAGGTCCATATCCAAGGAATGCATTTGTGTATTTCTCCTCAGGGATGTCACGCTTCCGCAACAGCTTCATTCCCAAACACTCCGTGTAGAATCTGTACCATGTGAAGAAGGATCACAAGAAATGTGCTACATTTGTATGGCAAGATATTCTAACAACACAATACAACAGGTCAAAGAAAAATCATCTAATACTTTATCGTCTTATCCAGATCGCCTACACGATAAACAACATGAAGCATCCTCCGATTATCCTTTTTCACCCATTCCGATGCCTCTTCCTGACTAATTGTGGTACTTGCTTGTGCCATATTTCCTGCTGCATTAGCCTCTATGGAAGCTTCCCTTCTCATAATCCTAGAATATCTTGCCCCAAACAATGGATTCTGGTGTACAGCTGCATACACATGATAGAAGAATGTAAAAAGAAATGGGATTGAAAATTGATGAGGAAAGAGCTGCACTATACATAGAAGAATTCACCAGAATGAAACAAACAACACTTATAAAGAAGGAGAAAGTAAAAAAAGCTACCATTTTGCATCCAACACTTAATCACACTAGAATTCTTCTCAAGTTGGATTTCCTATATCTTCATTTCACAGACAGCTTAGACATTGAAACTGATCTACAGTGTTCGAATTCAAACTGACCTTTTAAACAGCAAAAAAATTGAAAACTAATAAAAATGGCATTCAAACAAGAAGCAGCAACAATATCCAGCTACCACCAACATTCCTCCATAAACCAACAAAGGATGACATAATTTAGACGTCGGCAACAAGATGCAATATAAGAACAAGTTACTGAACATTACTCTACAATCACGCAATTCCCCAAGGAATACGCATCAGGCATCAAAAGAGAACGAGAAAACTGTCCCCAGAAGTAATCTAATTGACGCAACTTTTCGCGCCTCACAGATGTTGCGTTTCACAACTCTTCATGTATCTGGATTCCTAAGAGAGACAAAAGAGTGGACAAATCGAACAGCTAAAGCGCAAAACACGAAGGAAGAGAAAGAGCGATAGGGATCTCAGCTCATCACCGCTGCTGAGAACGGGTACACGTGAGCCGAGCGGCGGGCGCCAACCGGATGACGGTGGTAACCGGACGGCGACGGCGGCGGCGGCGGCGGCCGAGGAGGAAGAGGAAGCGGAGAGCGGGGAGCGGAGGGCAGCTAACCGGAGGGAGGAAGAAGAGGCGGCCATCGGAACGGTCGGAGACCACCGTCCGCCGGCGATGCGTTGGTTTTTGGAGAAGGCTGTGTGTGTCTCTCGAGTTCTTTCTCTCGCTTGGTTCTTTTACGTTGGTTTTAGCGGTGTCTAATCGTCTTCGTCGCCTATCGTTTTGTTTTGGGCCGTTAATGGGCTACCGACGTGTCGAGTCATCTGGAGATGAGACACATCTTTCTTTCTTTTTTCTTTCTTTTTTTTTTCTTTTTGTTCTTTTCAGATGTGATGTTAAGGGAGGAGGAGGAGCGTAGGAAGGATAGTCCAAACTACCCCTCTATCATGCTGACCAATATTAATTAAAAATGATTTAGGGTTTAATGTTCTTGATATTACGTCAAATATTTTAACAATCATCTACCATGTAAAATATGCGATCGGGACTTATTGTCACAAACATGTATGGCAACAAAAATGTTTAACACACATTAAATTTAAATTAATATATCAAATATTATTTAAATATATTTTGAATTTTAAAAAATAGTTTATCTAATATATAGAAGGGTTAATTTCACTCTATGGTTCATACTTTTTATTTTGTTATTATGATTAAAGATGTTACATGTTGACCTAAGTAGTGTTTATCGGATCAAATTGATTCGATGAATTCGATAATTAAGATTCAATATCAATTGAGTCGGATCGAATCCAATTTATCTGATCATAATTTGTTTACTAATAAATCGATTACGAATCTCAATTTTGTAAACCCAATCAATCAAACTTTTATATATATATATATATATATATATATATTAAATTTGAGCTAATTTGCTCTTTCTAAAAGTTTTATATTACTTAAAAATCAAAATATACAAAAATTTGTACTTTATTTTCTTGAAAGTATTCCAAACCCTTGAAAAATTATGTTTCTTTCTTTTTTCTAAAAGATAATAACACTAAATATTAAAAAATAATTAAAATTAATTAAATAAATCAATGATTCGATTCGATTCCAAATCAACCTAATAAAAAATGAATTAGATAAAATTCAATGACTATTTTATCATCAATTTGATTCAATCCAATCTGATCAAAATAAATCAGATTGAATCGAATTTGAGATCATGTCAAGTTCTTAAACACCTCCCTTCGTGTTGTCTTATATTTTAAATTATTAAATTTAAGATTGATGATTCAAATTATTATTATTTATTTAAAACGTAACTTTGATTATTTATTTGGTTGATTCGTTAAGATTATTAGTTCAAAATTTAGGACAAGTGCACTATTGAACTGATATGAAAAATAAGGTGCAATGCAATCAGCAGCAATTTCAAAATATCCATCAATCCATTCACACCTATTGTTTAGTAAGCTTTATGTATAATTCTATTTAACTGCAAGGCCAACCAAACTTTTGATTGACAGAAATCAGGAAGATAGAAAAAGAAGAACAAATAAACAGAGCCAATCCAACCAATGTCACGTGAGCTACAAGAGATTGATTTTTAGCTTCTTTTCAATTGTTGCACAAACAATACGTAATTTAATTTATTACATGTAATCAAAGCTGCTTTAGTTGTGTTATATTCGATTTGAAATCTCCCATTTTGCTGGTTATCGAATAATTCATCAGTAAGATGGATCAAGATTGCTGAAAGAATAACGATGGAGTGAGGAAAAGTTTTGAGTTGCTGCCATTACATGAAGGGATTATTATCCTAACAAAACTCACGGTCAAATAGTTCGAATCGAGATGGCACATAAATATCATAAAGGCAGCATGCAAAATTGGGTAAAAATACACTACTACAAACTTTTTTCAAGGGCTAAGAGGTAGTCCGAAACCAACAGACGCCATGTTTCGTAACAGTAATCTATGGCTAGCAGATATCAAGTTCATCGTCTTCTGTGGAAAATCGCAGCTCCAACTGCCAAGCTCATATCAGAAACACTGCAAAACAAATTGCCTAAGGCACCAAGAGATCTGCACTACTTTCAAGCCAATTCTAAATGTGGCAAGCATAATCAGTAGAATTCAAGCTTGTTTTTCGGATCAGAAGCCAAAAGAGACGACACATGACAAGATCCAAAAGGGCTGAAATAATGTTTCATTTCTGATGACCTTCAATAATAACTTCTCCAACCCTTGCATCTTCCAACAGAAAAGAGAAGAGATGATGAAAGAAGCCTGCAATTCATTAAGCAATAAAGAGGTCAGTGTGTATGAGGTTCAATAAACACATCTTGAGAAGATGTCGCAAGCCCATTCATCTACCATCTAATGCAGTTGACCACCTAAGATGCATGGATACACATGCAGATGAACAATCCAAGTTAAAAATGAGAACACAAGAACAAGTACCATAAATTATGGAGGAAAAGAGCGCTCGTGTACAGTTTACTGTCAATCATCAAGATAATAATAGGATCCCGCAGTTTTCTGTTCTCGGTCTTTGGTTGAGTCCAATTTATTTATCCTGGGCCTATAATTAGTTGGATCTCGTCGGAAGGTAATGTCGAGATGCTGCAGCCAAAAGAGCAAAAATTGCATTTTCATTAACAGAACAGTGAATTTTTTTCAAAGTCAAACGAAGAAAATGAGAAGAACCAAAATCAGGAAAAAAGATTACATATGCTGCTTGAGATGCACAAAAGCTAAAACACCATAGAGCGCAAATCATTTTAGAGTTTAGAGCTAAACAAATTCCTACTTTCCTCAGTTAAATATAACCTCTAATTTGAGAGAATCAAACCTCCTTTCCTAAGTTAAATAAAACCTCTAATTATGAGTCATATTTCCCATTCATAAAGCATGCAATCATCATTAACCTTCAACTCCAAAACTACTCATATGTTCTTATCCCAATTATTCGACCCATAAGTACTGTCCAAGTTATATTTCCATAATCCCCAAACACTGGAAGGCTTATTACTGCTGAAAGTTTACTTAAATGATAAAGGATGAAGATCCACACCAGCAATTCCATTAACACCCTCACAAAATTCCATTATCAAAAGATGTTTGTTTCTTCATTATAAGGCTGTTCAGGTAACTAAATTATTCTAATTACAGAATTCACCAAAATGATAATGCTATAATCTTCAGAGAAAAAATAATTAAAGTTTTAGAAGTGGTCATAGTATCAATCAAATATATGATTGAATATCAAAAGTATACTAGTTCACCCAAGTAACTGAAACTTATTTTTTTAAGGGCATGAAGGGTTCAGAGGAGTTGGAGAGGCTTCAGAATCCAAAGAGGTGTTACTCAGGTTTTTCCCCCACTTCCCTCTCAGGTTTTACCAAGCATATCGTGGGAGACAAAACATATACCATAAAGTATATTGCAACTCAAAAGTATTTCAGACAAGTCCATAGCCTAGATTATGCGACTCCCTAGAAAATCAATCTTCTTTTTTTAGGGGTTATAAAATAAAGAAGTACCCAACTTCCCAAGTAACTAGAACCACATTACTGCCATTTCAAGACAGGTGTACATACTTGTGATATCAAAATTATTTCAGACAGATCCCATAGTATAGATAATGCAAATAGATTGCGTATAAAATCAATCTTCTATTTTCTCTGTGGACAAAGTAACAAATGAATGCTTAATTATCTTCCCGATCACAACAACATTACTAAACTGATAAGATACCACTTGTATTAGTTAAAAAGATAGTGGGCTGATTAATGGGTAGTTTTGTTAATGTTCTCCATTATTAGTTATGTTATTTAGTTTTAGTAACTAACCATTCATGTTATACATGGATGATTCTATCTTTGTGGGCAGTCTTTGAAAAGTTGTTTATCATCCTTGTAATTGGAGTTTGATCCACTCCATATGGACTATGGAGATTTGTCCTCTCGAACGGACAAGTTATTAGTTGTAATAGTATTTAAGATTCTTGCAATTTTACCACTAATAACAGTTATCTTGTTTTCGTTTATCTAGTCAATGATTTATATTTTCAGCTTCTATCATAAACTTTCAAGATAGGTCTACATGCTTGTAATCAAGTAAAGCGTTACGCTGTTTGTCATGAAACATGGGTGCGCCTTTTTAGAGTGAAACATGGGCATGTTTCAACATGATAGATTGATCATATTAGACTCGGAAATATGAAAATGAAAGGAAAAAAAGTCACTTACAGACAAGAAGAGGTTCATTCCAGACACCAAAGATTGCGGAGTATTAGCAACACAATCTAGAGAGGGCTTTCCCTCATAGACAATGACTTTATCGGCGAGGTAAGTTGCCATGATGAAGTCATGCTCAACCACAAATGCGGTTTTCTTTGCATGGAGGATGAATCTTTTTATCACTTTTGAAGCAACAATACGCTGCTCTGAATCAAGATAAGCACTAGGTTCATCAATCAGATATATGTCTGCAGGCTGCAGAGGTAAAACAAGTTAGTAATACAAACATAGGCAGAGAAATTACAGGCTAAAATAGCCGTCATATACAAAATAAAACACTGTAAAATACCTAATAAAACCGTCAGTGGCACCACATACTAAGAAAATACTTTATCACAAACTTTATGGTTCAGATGCAAATATACTTTATCACAAAACTCTTTCAAATATGATGTCATTTATAATTTTACTAATTCAAAGTTAAAATATTTTTATAGTTTAATAAAGTGGAAGAGAAAGTGTGATCTGAATGTCCTCATCAGCAAATAACACTATAAACTTGTTCTAGCATGCTACAAAATAGTTGGGCAAAATTTTTCCTTTTGAGAGAGCTTTCTTTTTAGGGATTTTTGAAAGAGGATTCGGAAATGGGTTATAAGTTCAGGGACAGAATGAATACAAAGTATTGAGGAATTATTCAAGACACAAGTTGGGACACAGTGAAATTTACTCAAATAACCTATCACAAATAAAAATATGTTAAGCATTGTGTAAATAAAATTTCTGTAAATATAATTTCTACTAACTGCATGGGAAAGATCATTAGTCATTATTAATAAGCATATATCATGACAACTGACTAGATGAAAATCCAAGAATAACATATGGTGGAAGGGAAACTTTCTGATGCTTAGTAAAGAATGAGATGGCCTCGGTCATCTTCAACATGAGTAAAGATGAACAAATTATCTGTTATATCTATTTAGAGTAAAGAAATTAGATGAGTGCATTTCTAAGCAGAAATGATTGGCAGATGAGTTAGCTCGGATCCTCATAAGTCAAATTCAAGAACTCCAAACATCAAGCTTTAAAAATAATATTCTTTTCTGGCAGCACATATCAGATGGCAAGTAACTTTTTGATGCTTGAATATGGACCTGAATGTACTAAAGCCCTTATGAAACTAAAATAGGGTTTCACCAAAAACCCTTTATCATTTTTTTTAGGAGGGAAAACCATTGGTATCATGAAAAAATTGTGTCAGTGCAGACCAAACCAAAAATGTCTAAGGGCCTGTAAGGTTGGGAGTGAGTAACAGAAGAACCAAGGATTATGACAGACTATAAAGAGGCCAAATATAAATCAAAATCTGAATATCTCAAGAAAACTAATTAAAATAGTTAATCATTTCGCAGAAAGTCCATTTTTTCTAGGACTTCATCCAGTTCAACCCTAAATGAAACCATCTTTGAAGACAAGTTGGAAAAATGGAAAGGATAGGATATTAGAAGCATACATCAGAAACCACGTTATCATACAAGTACTTTCCCTAAAAAATGTTATGATATGCGTCTATGGACTTTTAAGAAAATATATTTATGACACCAAAAAGTTCAGTTTGAGACACTTGACAGTATCAGAAAAAAAATCACACAAAAATACCATGTGTTCAGATTAAGTTGCATGTTTTTTTTTTAAATTTGAGTTAAATAAAAATCAAAGCAACTAATCTTTAACAAACCTTGATTGACAAGAACAGTCACCTTCAAAGTAATGCTACTGCCAACTAAGAACGCTGCTAAGATCTCATAGCAACTAAAGCAAATAAAGTTAGTCTATACAAACCTTCCCAAGACACAAGCACAATGCAACTCGTTGTAGTTCTCCACCAGAAAGATTCACAACTTCTTGGTCCATTAGTTGCTCAATTTGCAAAGGTTTCATAACATCAGATGTGAACTGAGGGTGCATGTAGGAATCCCGAATCTTTTGATGTAGCAAGTGCCTCACAGTAGATTGAAACTTTGGACTAATTTTCTGAGGTTTATATGAGACATTAAATTCGGGTATTTCAACATCTGACCCTTCCACACTATCTGGCTTCAGCAGTCCTGCCTATGAAAATTGGACAGGAATAATATACTATAAGTTTTGAAGGCGAAATGAAAATTCAATTCTACTATAAATTCCATAGATAGATAGATGACTAAAGAATAATCAAACAATATAAAAGAAGATCATGAACAGAAAATTGAACGCAGCAGCAGGATTCAGCACCCACAAGTTCTAAATGATTGCCAATTCTCAAGTAAAGACTGATTACGGGTGGGGTTATCTAATAGCAGCGACACAACAGATTCAAGATCATGAGGTAGTCAATGCAACAAAATAGACCCTTAAAACCCCTTAAAAAAGATGCACCAAATAGAGTGTCTATTACAAAGAAAAAATAATTACCAGCATTCGAATAAATGTGGTCTTCCCAGTACCATTCTCACCCAACATTACAATGATTTGTGAATCAGTAAATTCACCCTCAATAACTTTAAGCTTGAAATTTCCTTGGGTCTTAGTCATGGTGGGATATTTGTAACGCTGGTAAGTCTGAATTTCCTCAGCACTTTCTTGAGGGGTTTCAGCAACCTGCAAAAGGAAACCAAATCACACCATTGGCACACACAAAAGATTGAGAACACATTCACCAAAATATATTTCTTTGAGGGGTATTCACCAAAATATGTTACAACCTTAAATGTAAGTGATTCGTCCCGAAACCGAAGATTTTCTGTAGGAACAAAACCAGCCAAGAAAATGTTGATTCCTTCCCTTACAGAGAAGGGCAGGGTAACGACACCATAAGCTCCTGGTTTTCCATATAAGCAACAAATAAAATCCGAGAGATAATCCAGAACGCTCAGGTCATGCTCCACGACAATCACATAACTGAGAATCAAAAGTAAGAGAGTTGGTGAATTTCTTGCTAATAGAAAATCCTGCAGATTACCTGAAAAAACTAAGTTATCAATACCTGTTTGGTCTGAGAAGAGAACGTACAACTTGTGCGGCTTTAAGCCTTTGCTTTACATCAAGGTAACTTGATGGCTCGTCAAACATATAGATTTCTGCATTCTGCACAGCAACCACAGCAATTGCAAACCTTTGTAACTCTCCACCAGACAAGTCACCCACATTCCGATCAATAACCTGGTTCAGTTCCAGATCAGCACATAGTTCAGCCTTCATGTCTCTCTCATCTTTTTGATCCAGCACTTGCCCCACATTCCCTTGAACAGCTTTAGGGATGTGATCAACATATTGTGGTTTGATAATAGCCTGCAATAAAAAAATCTAGTTGTAAACACGAAGTCGGAAATGATAAAACAAACAATCTAGAGTTTTAAGTAGTCAAACATGCATTAGTAAATTCCAAGCTTACAGAACACAAACAAATCAATGAGAACTAATAAGCAGAAATCACACAGATGTTGCACTACCCATTGGAAAAAGTTTGCAAATTGAAATTGCAAGTTAAGCAAATTGAAACAATCTGAATAGCCTATAATTGGATAGATACTTCAAATAACATGAGTTCAAGGAATTCTTTTTTGGAGTAGTTTGAGAAGGTTTTAAACAATAAAATCTTGTAGGTTCAGTCTCATCCATATTACCAGGAAGACTGTGACGCTAGTAGGAATTTCCCCAGTGTTCATAGAGGACATTCATTCTAAGAAAAAAGTGTCATTGACAAACATGATCAATGCATTAAATGCAGATGTAATCCCATAGCTTCTATTGACATGACATTAAACCAAAAAAATGCAAGCATAACACAGGTCGTGAGAAGTTAGGAGCATGTCAACAACATCAGGTTGATAATCAAATTGCTCAAAAGGTTTGATGTCACAAACACCTTCAAGTTATCCTCCAATATACGAGTGAAATAATTCTGGAGTTCGGATCCTCGAAAGTATGTTAAGATTTCCTGCCAATCAGGGGGATTCTGCAGAAGCAAAAAATTTAAAGTGAAAACAACAGAAAAATGCTCAAGAAGATAGTACTTCAAGTTGGAACAAATTCTTGTTGCATTACATTAAATCGACCCAAATTGGGTTTCAACTTTCCAGCCAACACTTTAAGGGCGGTTGACTTCCCGATACCATTTGTTCCCACCAAGCCTAGTACTTGACCTGGTCTTGGAACTGGCAGCCTATACACAAGGGATTTTTTTAGCAACAATTTTCATAAAGAAATGGAATACATGTAGAACCAAAGACACAAGAACAGCAATCTTTCTGGTTTTCAATGGAATTTATATATGAACTAACCTATGCAGTTTAAATGTATTTGGCCCATAACGGTGGGTTGTGTCTTTGTCTAAATCTTTTGGAAGATTGATAATCTGAATCGCTTCAAAAGGGCATTTCTGCAATCAAAACATAATATCTAAAGTCAAGCTGCTAAAATAGTACAATTTGAAACATCTGCCAGTTCAAAAACATGGACTACCGTACCTTGACACAGATACCACAACCAATGCATAACTCCTCTGAAATGAAAGCAATTTTTGATGCAGGAGTGACTTCAATGCAAAGCTTCCCTAGAAGACATATCATAAAGAAACAGTTTTAAGTCCTATTCAATTGAGAACAATATGAAAATAGCTAAGAGTTTCCATTTCCATCTGTTCAAGGAAACAAAAAAGGTAGATGCAAAATAAAACATGACCATTACAAAAGTTTTATATTATGTCAAACTTTCAATTGACGAGAGAACATCATAAAGTAAATACTAGAAACATATCAACAAGTGCACCAAGTTAAAACGAGATACATAAAGAGATTATTTTCTCGCATTCCCACATTACTACACAATGTTTCACATATATCACATATGCACAACAATCGTAAACACACTGTAAAAACAGAAAGCAGACTCCATCACCACAAGCTGAAAAGCTGAAGTGCAGAAATTTGATAATGTCTTGTTGACGATAATTCAACTTCAATGATCCTCTCCATTCCTCTTTCTCTCTTACTGAGTGGGACAACACCTGTTCTTCTCTGGCACTCTTCGTAGAGCTTTTACCCATGTTAGACAATGATCAGTCTTTGGTCCATAACAAAATTTTGACTGCATTTCTCAAAAAAAAAATTAGCTGAACTTAAGTTCAAGAGGTTAACATCCGTTAAAATCCTTTTCAATGAATACCTTCAATATTTTTTTCAAAAGAGAAAGGTGATGCTACTATTCATCCTGTGTACATTTCAGACGTTTTTTTTCTTCATGTTGTGTTGATCTAACATTGTTTTCAGCCAGCACTCATGTGTTTATAGACAGTATTATCCTCTCCTCAAACATCTAGCGACAATAACCCAGCTACATAGAATAATTATTGAATAACTCTGTCCCAAGTTAAAATCTGCATTTGGGTTTTTTTTTAATAATGCCGTCTATCAAGCTAAAAGGTCCGTTTTCATAAACTAACACTTGACCTCCTTCATATCCACCGATTTAAATGACTTCTTTTTTCTGAGAAAACCCATGAAAGAATACTCTAGAAAAATGCCCAACAAGTAATGCGAAAGCAGATGCAAATGAATTTCTGATTACCAAATCTTCATAAATCAAACTCAACAACAAAATCCCAGAGAGAAAAAGGATCAATAATCAAGCAAGCGAGCACTAATAATTTGAGTATAAAAGAATTGAACGAAAAAAAAAAAAAGTTAACACAAAACGTAATCTCTCGGGACCTGTTTTGACGACGGGGCAGCTCTTCTTGCATTCCTGGCGGCACTTCTTCGGCTTGCACCGGTCGGAGCTGACGATGGCGATACGCGTGAGCCGATCCGCCATCTCTTCACCCCTTCAGGACAACTCCCAGCAGCAGATCGGAATCGAAGCCCCAACACCTGCGAATCGGATCGAAGCCTCTTAACCAAAGGACAAGAAGGAGGAAGAAGAAGCACGAGGCGATGGCCGCCAGACAAAAACCCTAGAAATCTGGGCGACAAGGAAAGGGGGATTTGAGGGAACGCACGCACCTTTCTCTGTTGCGCACTTGTGGCCGATCCGAAGAGTAAAGGATTGGAAAACGCAAAGTATTTATATGACTTCTTTTTTGGGGGATTGATGAGAGAAATTTAACGCTCGCTTTATTCGACGGACGGATATGTAGCAGACGTTTTTTTCCCCGATACAGATATGTAGCGGACGTTTTAACATGAAGATGCCGGTTTAATTCTCGTGTGGAACCGGTTTCGGGCGGCTCGTGGCGGTCACTACCGCCAGCAAGCGTTTGATGACGTGCGGAGGCCACACGACTCTGATGCTTAACTTTATATTTTTCTTGTTTCCTATATTTATTTTTTCCCAATTTATTCAAGATAGTACACTTTTAAAAAAAATTAGTTTCTTATATAAATATATTTATTTTGAAAATTGAACTCCTCATATATTGTCATTTATTATTATCGAAAATCAATTCAGGAGAGTCACATTACATAGCTTTGAATTATCCTCCTTATATGTAGTGATAATATCAAATCTTTATCTATAATATGTTTAACAATTCCTTCTACAAGTGAATTTTATTATTATATTAAGCTTTTTTTTTAAAAATAAAATGACAGAGGTTGATTCAACTAGTAACGAGAGTTTGTTTGTAGAATGGATGTTCTAATTCTCATGTTGAATTATAGCAAATACATTGTCATAGCTTTACTAAATAGTTTTATAAGCGCACAATTTAAAGCATATGAAAGGTGATAACATAGTGATAGCTAGTTACATATATAATTCATATTATATCAATCCAAAATAATAATATACATTCACTTTTGGATGTAGTTTTTTTCCTCCAATCTCCCAAAATTACTGTGTATCTAATATGATAAGTTTCTCTATTTTCTTTTTCGAATTTGCCTTTTATATCGATGGATTTTGTTATTTGTTTGTCGTTTTTAACCATTAGTTGGGAAGAAGAAAGCCAATCACAACCACTTCTATCTACTCCAATTGTCTTGTAGTATATATTGGATCTGTTTTTCCCTTTTTATATCTGTATTTTTTACACCATTACAAGGTTTGATATTTTCTAAGAAAAACTTTGAAATGGAGCTCATAAACAATTCATGTGACTATTAGATAGTTTTGAAAATGTTTAAACATGAATAATAACATTTACATTTTGAGAAGTAATGTTTCAAAATGCTAATTGCTACACTTTGGTATTTTCATATAGAACCATAGTTCGTTGCTACTTTGTAGAAGTTAATGACTTATTGTATTCTTGCATTAAATGCAGCGAACACATGAACAATTGCATATAATGCATATATAAGTGAGTAATACACATGCACTAAATAGTGCAAATGCAAAAAATGTTGTATGAATTGATGTGCCAAAAAAGCATGAAAGAGTACCATACAAAAAGGCAATGATATGTATGCTAAATTTGCAAAGACTTGGACGCCATTTGCATGTGTCAACAAGGATCTATGGAAATATAACCATTGCCATTGATCACCACCCATAACCCATAAATCTATCTCATTGCAATATACAAATACATTTGAAAGGAGGAAGAACCAAAGCAGCAATCCGAAACCGTTATTCGGACACTGAGACACCAAGGTCCAACTCCCTCATCAATCTATCTGCACAGGCCTGTAGAGGGACTGAGTAACAGTATAAATTGGTAACTTCTGCTTAACTGTGTGTTCTGAATCCTGAAAAGTATGAAACGGAAGAAGAAAAGAACTCTTTGTAGCAGCATTATGTTGCCAAGAGAAGACCATTCAAGCCTGGGGGTGACATTGGCAGAATCGCCTTCGCATGAATACCAGAAAACTCTAACACCTTTCTTGCAGTCGCCTGAGAATCAGCGTTAGTGCCAGAGGGTCTTGACTTTGGTGCTGTTGAAGTTCTGTTTTGAATTGTCTCCATGGAAGACAAAAATTTCTCCTTGTTGAGAGTTTTTGCAGCTGCGACTGCTTTAGTGAAAACACCAGACTCCTTCAAACCTTGAATGATGGCCTGAATGGACGCCATATTGGTTAAATATTGAATAGGAAAGGATTGAAGTTTCACTGTCAATTGCTTTGGGTCTAGTTAACAAAGTTAATACTATACCATGGGTGTATAAATACGAGTCAATATTCCCTTCCTCATAAGTTTCAAATTTAATTGTTTATCAGTCCACACTACATGTTCGCGGAACCTGAAAAGGAAAAGCAATAAAGTGACAAAGTCGATTCATTCATAATTTTTTTAGAGAGAAGAATTCATTCAAAGTGCTACCCAAAAGAAATCAGATCGATTCCAGGGAACAAAAGTATATATACCAAATAAAATAAGAGGATATTTCAGAGGGAATTAAATACGACTTTAAATAGGAATTTGGATGTATATATTCCATCAAACTATTTTAGTTTAATGTTACAACATAGGAGGTCGAAATAATATCCTTAACCCCAACTTAATTGTTTCCAAATTCATATTTTTGATGATTAAGAAGTCCATAAGGGGAGGGGGTAAATAAAATTTCTGGAAATGATTATACAAACTTCAAAATAGGTGCAAAACTCACCAATTTGTCATTTCCTCCTTAGTTGCAGTTGATGCAATAATGAAAGCCTACATGACGGTGAAGATTACGTCAGCATGATAATAATATTTTAGGAAAATAATGAAAGGTGCATTCTAACTTCGATTAACCATCAAAAAACAAATTCAAAGTCAAGTAATCAAATGAAGTAAACTGATTCACTTGTGCTCCATTCTTTTTCCTTAATTTCTTTAATTTTCTTGTTTTTCTTCTCTACTAACTGTATGTCTTGCTACTTATTACAAAGCTCAGAACATTTCAGATCTTAACTATATAACATTCTGGTAGCGACCATGCCAGTTCCAGTTATATTGCCTAATTGATGTGAATATGGCTTCCATTCTTACAATAGAACTGTGATGCTTGCAAAATGAAACTAGAAGACTTCATGATGCTGACAAGAAAGAATTATGAATGCTGAGTCCACTAACATACATGTCATTATAGCTTAAACTTAGTAAGTCAATAAATTTTAATATTTGCATTATAGAGGAAAGTTCTAGGTTTGGAATTTTCCAGACATCATAACTAAAGACTACTTTGAGTTATCAATTCATACATTGGATTTAACTCAATAAAGTTTTATGTGAATAAAGATTTAAGGATTGAAATAACAAAGAATATCTCATCTAATACCTCAAAAGTTCTATCTCCCAAACAAAATACCTTAAACCTTTTAACAATGATCATATATTAACCAGAACCGAGTAGAGGATTTGACATCTGATTCTCTTTACCTTTGACACGAGGAAATGAAAGACGACAAACATATCAGTTCAACAAAATGTAGAATGTGTAATATTTGCAATTGAAAACTGAAAGGCGATGATTAAACAGTAGACCCACAACATGGAAAAGAAAAAGAAGGATCTTTGACATAGAAGAAACTCAGAAAAGGAAACAAAAATCTCACTTCTCTGTCAAAATCCAAAATAAAACATCGTTTGACATCCTCTGTTGTAGGTTTACAGCCGCAGCGGTCCCGTCTCGATGTCAAGTCAGAGAACTTTGTATATGTATAATGTAAAACTGCAGCTTCCTCTAATTTGATCTCACTGTAAACAATAACATATAGAAGCACCATCCATAAACTAAAATTGAGTAATAATCTTGAGTATAGCATATTAGCAATCACACTACGAGTTATGGTTATTGACCACACCATTAATCATATCGCAACAATAAAGACCCATTCGGAATAATGTTATCAAAAGATATCACTAAAGAATCATCTTACTTGGGGGTCTTCATGTAATTATGCCATCTATGTGCACCATTGGGACGCAGAAAATCTTGAATTCGCGCAGCTGATTTACCATTTCCATAAGTAAGAAAGTAGTTTGGGTTTCCACGTGTTGCTTCCTTGTACAAGCCAAAATAGGTATCCTTCGGCAGATGGTCATAGTTTTTCTTAAACATGGATACCTGATTAGAAATCAAACTAATACTCAGATGGTCATTGAGCAACCAATTTTCACCAAGCAACTAATACTCAGATACATAATACAAAATTAAACTTTAGAACAAAAAAAGAGAATAAACTTGGATGAGACAAATAGCTAACAGCTTTGGAATTGCCAGCAGTTTCTCAGTTTCATCAGTAAAAATAAACAATTTACTAATCAAATGCACAAATCAAAAGTTAAAAGAAGTTTTTTTATACAAGTGGCTCATGATTCATCATATACACAAATTTCTCGTTGAACCTAAAAAGTAGATATCTAACTGTTTATAGCTTCTTTGAATTAAGAAAATCCAAGCAATTTTGTATTCTATGTCAATAGTTTTTTTTTCTTTCTGAGAGACAAAATTTCAATGTGATAATTTATGTTGTCATTAAACTCTATATCCAGTCTAAACTCTAATTTTACACTCAACCAGTCAGCAGATACATCCATCAAGAATAATTAACCAAACAAAAATTATTTTATCAAGACTGAATGAATACAAAAGAAGAAAAGAAAATAATAATAGTTCCCCCAATGTAGTATTACCTCTGTAAAGGGATCTTTAATATCATCACGTTCGATGCTACTTTCCTGGTATTACAGATGCATCAGGAACCCAAAGTGAAAGAATGAACAAAAAAAGTAGCAAAACTACTCACATAGTTAGGAAAAATAACCATATCAACATTACTAGGTACATCAGATAGCAGTTTCCTCAAAGAATATTCTTGAGCTCCAGCTGGATATAACAATTCATCAGTGTCAAGATGAATGATCCAATCTGCACGTGCATCCTTTGCCACAAAACAAAGGTGAAAAAACAGACAAGTTAAAGTAAGTACCTTCATCAGGCTGCACATACAACAAACCAAATCGGCTAACACTTACTAATTAAATACTTAATAAGTGATTAATTAACAGCAGTTTGATCATATAGAAAGGGTCTTGATTTTATTTCTTTGTTTCAAAGTGCACATGAAAAAAGATGCATGCACATAAGCAGCTGAAAATGTATAAAGAAGAGTCAATAAGAAGCTCCTTTTGAATTGCAAAAGGGAAGGGATAAGAACCATACCCGTGCCATGACAATAGCCATCTCCATGTTAAGTGACTGCTTCACAAACAGTTCATAATTGCATGGCTTGTAAAAGAAGTTTGACAGCCAAGTCTCATTCCATACACGGCTATAGTCCAGCAGAAAAAAGAAATAAAATAATTAGGCTATATCTATATAGCACTCTGGTTAGTGCATGCTTCTCCTAGAAACACAACCGTAAATGGGATCCAGCACCATATATTCTTATGTCACCCTTGTGGAATTTTCCTACTATATGCATTGGATATCTGATTTTCAGTAAGACAATAAAGGTTGATATTTTTACCTTGCAGAGTTACAGTTACTCCATTTTAGATGATAAAAACAATAAAGAAAAATCTCTTGTCCATTCTCATGTCCTGCCTCTCCTTGTCCCACTCCCCACCCCTCCAGAATTCATCATACTTATGATCACTGCTACTAGTCACACAACTTGGACCCAATTTTTGTGTATGTCTGCCCTTGAATAATGAAGTTCGGATTCTAGTTTTCAGGAAACCATGCTTTCGTGCCAATGTCAAATACAAGGTAAGTGTTTTGCTTTGAGTTAGCATTTGAGGATGATTCAGGGTATAGAATTCCAAAACATGATCAGAGGCCAGAAATGATGGGCCTAATATCTTTCAATATTTTATATTATTGAGTCACTTAGAGCGTTCTTCAAGTTGGCTTTACTTAGTTAACTTTCAAATCGGCTCAACTTTACTAAGTTTGTGAACCATGATATCTGGAAGACTGCAATTAACATTGTCATGAAACCAATTTTTACTAGGATATTGAGGGGCAAAACCAGTTGTGGTAAAGCTCCCCGACTTGCAGGGACAGACAAGGATAGTCACATAAGAAGTTTTTTCCCTGCTTTTCACAGAGAATGTTGCAAACTTCAAGAAAGAGTTACGAATCTTCCTACAAAAAGGGTTCAAGTGGAACTAACAAGTCAGCAAATGAAGTAAATGGACAGACCTTTTTGCTTGCTTCTCTTCAAGATCCCTGGTTCTGTAGACAACTTTTACCCCCTGTCAAAGCACGATAATAACTTGAGACCTCAAACAAAGTATAAATGATAACATCGTTGAGAACATATAGCAACATAGGATTTAACTGAAGGAGTCCCTACAATGTTACGATATTCTCTGGCAGTTTAATATGGAAGGAATGGACTCACATTAATAGATTCAAGGACTGAAGAGACAGACGGTTTTGATGCTTCCCCTTCAACAAATAGAAAGAAGGTTGTGACACCAAGGACCTTGTGATAATATAACCATGGTAGGATCTGCTCCAGACCAGCTGAAGTGCTTGTTGTGATACAAATCTGAGTAGTAAAAAAACTGTCATAATATACATTCTTATAAATGGTTCTTCCAGAATATTAAGTTTGCAAGACAACAAATATTTGTTAGTATAACTTTTGCTGCATAAAGTGCAATCAATTGAAACCAGCCCCTTCGACAATTTGATTTACACATAAGAAACCCACAGCCCTGAGTTCTGAAAGGAATCCTCGGAACTCCACAAAATAACTATAATTTTTTTCACTGAAATTATAAACTCAAATACCTTAGAACAGATGACAAGAGAGTGGCAATTACTTTGACTCCTAAGTAGATAATCTAGTAACAGTGAAGTATTTCACAACCCAGTTCCGGGTAGGAAACAGTGATGCTTGTAAGTTGTCAAATGTACATAATAAATGTCAACCTCGATCTGCGAAAAATAACAACTCAAGGTAGCTAATGCATTACATCTCTGGCCCCCAAAAGAACAAAAAGAAAAACGATGCATTAACTCAAATGAGAATAATGCATTGCTTAACTGCTTCAAAGAATCATATAATGTTTTTAACGCAATTCTAGCAAAAAAGGTATAGAAAACAATCGAGAAGATAGAAAAGTTCTTTAAAATTCTGGAAAAATATAATCTTATTGGTTAAGTATTCTCCAGACTCCAAAATTCACACTGTACAGCAATCACTTCACCCGAACTTTGTGATTTAATGAAGAGATCCCACCAAAACCCAAGTAAGATCATTATTTTTGTGAGCAGGAACGCGATCAAAGATCTCACCTTTGGTCTGGGATCCGAGTCGACGTCAAAGTTCCAGCTGCGGTAGAAGGGGAACGAGGGAGACGAACTCCTGCCGAGGATCTCCGCACAATCCGACGCCGATGATGACGACGACGAGGAGGAGAAAGAAGAGGCGGCGACGGGACTGTTCTCCATGCCGGGGAACCGCTGGGTGTCGGTCGGCCAGGCGGCTGTCGGGTCCTTGAGCCCCCCGCGCCACTGGAGCGCGAACGCGAATGCGGCGAGAACGAGCGGAAGGACCGTGAGGAGGAGGATGACCTTCGCCGCGAAGCTCGCTCCGAAGGCGCCTCCGCCGCCGACTCCGGCGGAGGCCGCCGGCCGGAGAGGGGCGGCGAGGCTTCCGCGCATTTGGGAGGTGGAAAGGAGGAGATCTGCGAGGAGGAGGAGGTGTTTTTTTGTGGTCAATTGATGTGATTAATGTTGTGTTAGGACTTAGGAGTAGATTTTTGGATGTTTGGGTTTAAGATCTCGGTAAAGATTTGGTGAGCGTACACTGTCAGTTCTGGTGGATCGAGAAGGAAAGTTGAACAAATTAAAGTTTTGTGTTCGTTTATTTTCGGATAAAAAAATATCTTTTTTTTTGTGTAAATTCCTGTTGTATCTTAACGACCAATTAATTCACTACCAAAAATCGAATAATCATATCGTGAAGTTTTATGATTTTTTTATAAATTTAATGGAAATATGCCTTATTTAAATAAGATTTAAATTATTGAATTTAAAATTTATTATTGATAAAATAATAAATATACATATCAATAAATTATTTATTTTTATTATATATCTTAAATTCAACAACAATATGATATGCAGTCTATTCCTTTTTAATAGAGTACACTTCTATTAAACATTATTTTATATACCTGTAAATAAATAGAATAAAATTTGTCGGTGGGAGCCCATTAGTTTGCATTTCCTTTAACTTCGCAAGAGAAGGCATTGTTCATATTTTAAGTGATAGGATGAAAAGTGAATGTAAAGGATACTTTTCTTGTACCTTAGTCAATATAATTTTTCAATAAGTTTCACAAATTTTATTTGAAAACTTATCTATATTTTTGGTAAAAATATTTTATTATAAATACGCCGGCACACAATTTTAATCATTGGATACGTGTATTATATTTGACAAACTATTTTGTACCATAAATATCTAAATTTATTATAATAATAATATGTATAAAGTACGTGTATTTTAACTAAATTAACTTAAAAAAGTTGCAGACTCTTTTTTTGTCTTGCTCTTGTGTAATATATTTTTAGCTTCCTTTGTAATACTACTATAATTATTCACCAAAAAAACTGGCATTTTATGGACTAATGGATTGAAATCCACCAAGAATGCGAGGGCCCAATTCGGCCCAAATCGAAGGCCCAAAAATGTGAATAGTTACGGCGTTTTGTGTTTTATCCTATACATCGGATCACCTCGTGCCACGGTCACCTAAGAGCCGGTTCCCGCCATTTCTCTTGGCGCCAAAACCCTACCCATTCCTCCCGCCAAAAAAAGCCCCCTCTTTTGTAAGTTCGTCCATTCGCCGTCACAGCCCACGAGCAAACGATCCATCCCAAAACAAGCGGAACGAGTACAGAGCGCGGGAGCCATGGACGCCTTCGGCGGCTTCTTCGTGGACAACAAGGCCGTGCAAGTGGAGAACATCTTCTTGGAGTTCCTCAAGAGGTGACGCCGCACTCCGCAGAGGTACCTGCCGTTTCCGCCTTTTCGATCCCCCTTCTGATGTGTTCTTCTTTTTGCCCCCAATAGATTCAAGCTCGATGCCAACGCCGTCGAGCCGTTCTACGAGTCGGAGATCGAGGCGATGCATAAGAATGAGTCCACCACCATGTACGTCGACTTCGCGCACGTCATGCGCTTCAACGACGTCCTCCAGAGGGCCATCTCAGAGGAGTATCTCAGGTGACTCTTCTTCGCTTTCTTCCATCTCCTTGTGGCTGTGCTTTGTCCGCGATCAGTGAAAGATTGAAACTTTAGCCCTTCGTCATGTCAGATTTGAGCCGTCATTGAGGAACGCCTGCAAGCGATTCGTGACGGATCACAGATCGAGCGACAATAGAGCCCCCATCATTAGTGACGATAGTCCCAATAGAGACATCAATATTGCATTCTATAATTTTCCTCTGGTGAAGAGGTATTCCTCTATGATTGGGTTATTTTAGGTTCTCTTGTCATAAAAAGACGCCACTTTATGGTTTTTCTCAACGATCTCAAAAGGTCGTTCTTTTATTAGTATTCTCATCATTTGGAGGTTTGGGTCATTGTAGACTGAGGGATCTTACAACATCCGAAATCGGGAAACTGACATCTGTGATGGGAGTTGTCACCCGAACCAGCGAGGTCCGACCTGAGCTTCTGCAAGGGACGTTCAAGTGCCTTGAGTGCGGAGGGGTCATCAAGAATGTTGAGCAGCAGTATAAGTATACTGAGGTCTGTAGGATTGCTTAGTTAACTTCATGCTTTTGAATATGGGTGTCAGATGATTTGATCATCTTTTTGCCTAAGAAAATGTGTTAATAGAAATTATAATTTCTTTCTCAATTGTTTTCTTTAGCCTATTATTTGCACAAATGGATTGTGTGGGTCTCGGAATAAGTGGGCACTGCTTCGACAAGAGAGCAAGTTCACTGATTGGCAGAGGGTGAGAATGCAGGAGGCATCCAAAGAGATACCTCCAGGCTCTCTCCCACGCTCTTTGGATGTCATCCTCCGCCATGAGATGGTCGAGAAGGCAAGGGCTGGTGATACGTAAGCTTATCAATGACCCAATTGTTCAAGTTGACGTAACTGTCTTACATTATACTATTATGTCTCATTCTTTGTGTTGGCTATGTGAAGGATCATCTTCACTGGTACTGTGGTCGCTGTGCCAGATGTCATGGCCTTAACTTCACCTGGTGAGAGAGCAGAGTGCCGGCGTGAATCTTCTCAGCGCCAGAATGGTGGTTCACATGAAGGTGTCAGGGGTTTAAAATCTCTGGGAGTAAGAGATCTTTCATATCGGCTTGCTTTCATTGCAAATTGTGTGCAGGTTTGGATTCTTTGAACTGAGAATTTATAATTTAGTTACTATCGTATTATTGTATAATCGTATTTGTTCATTATGATACATCTGTGTTTAGGTGGCAGATGATAGGAGAGATGGAGATATTAGGAATAGAAAAATGGATGCTGACGACAATGAGAAAAAGAAGTTCACAGTATGTCCTTGGCTTTTAAAGCCTTCTTACTTGTTTAATTTTATCGCATAAATTTTTTGCAATATATTCTTCATTTTTTATTTTCTTAAAATCCTTCCTATGTTAGTGAGCATGTTTGAACATTTTCATTAATCTTGGAAACAAGTGAAAATTGTTTCTCCATAAACATTAACCAGTTTCATTAACTGAAATATGAGCTGGGACATCCTTGTTCATGTTTTTTGCCTTCATGCTTATGATGTTTACAATTTCGCTATCTTAACAATCATTATGAAACACCAATTTCTCACATGCTGAGGTTGGTTTATTTATTTATTTATTTATTTTTGAAGAGATGCTGAGGCTGGTTTATTGTGATTCCTTTCTCATATAGTATATTTTTTACTATTATTACTATGTCGCAGGAACAAGAGGAGGATGAGGTCGTGAGGATGAGGGAGACCCCTGATTTCTTCAATAAACTAGTTGATAGCATATGTCCCACTGTTTTTGGACATCAAGAAATAAAGAGAGCAATTATTCTTATGTTACTGGGTGGTGTGCACAAGTTAACCCACGAAGGAATCAACCTTAGAGGTGATATCAATGTCTGCATTGTAGGAGATCCAAGCTGTGCGAAGTCCCAATTCCTGAAGTATGGCTCTTCTTGGTTATATTGGCATTTAACTTGTTAATGCTTTGGTTTTGAGTGATTACTCTAGAAAGAACCTATTGTAAGCGCAACTCGAGTTTAATTAAACATGCATTCCATTACTTGTGTTAAACTTAGGTGTTTCCGTGGTGTTCAATAATTCACTTGTCATATTTGAAATTCATTCAACAGGTACACTGCTGGACTAGTTCCCCGTTCAGTCTATACATCAGGCAAATCTTCATCTGCTGCAGGTTTAACAGCTACTGTAGCTAAAGAGCCAGAGACTGGAGAGTTCTGTATTGAGGTAATGATCTATCATCAGAAGTTTGGAGTTAGCAATTTTTGTATATGTTTATTTTGCTATTGGGTATGTTCTTTGAACCACAATGAAATGATTTGTGTGTGTTTTTGTCGCTGCCTCTACTTTAAAGCTTTGTATATTGTAACTGCTTTTCTTTTTGAATAAAACAGTTTGCGTTTGGTTATTGATTGAAAATGTCCATGTGTCTTGTAATCAGTGATCATCAAGTCACAGTTTGCATTGCTCGTATTTCCCTCAAATGTTTCCTCACAAGTCACAAGCATACTACAAGATTTCATGTCAGAGTTAGAATTTAATGTATATCAGTAATTTGGTTTTGCTAAGGCATGAATAAATGAGTTATTATGTAGTACACTTTTATTAAATTGATCATTTGTCTTATTTATTTATTAAAGGATCATTCTCTCATTAAAAAATAACAAAAATGATTATTGTGTAATCTTGTTTGCTCTATCCATCCTTCAAATCGTGCAATTTGAAATTTTATCATGCCTTCTAATGGTACACAAACTTCAAGGGTCATAAATCATAATATTTCAAGGTGAATCTTTGAAACTTATTTACATATGTTTTCTCATCTTACATGTTCTTTTGGAGAAATTTTGTATGTTATTTAGGCTAACGCTTTTTATGGGAAAGATGACTCAGCATGTCATCTATTAGATGTCTCATTCGGATGAAAAAATAATACAAATTCCCTGTCAAAAGTGTAGTTATATTTATTATGTTTCTCCTGGCATATTAGAAATCTAGAAGTCTGTATAAACTATCTGAAATTTCTATTTTTTATTTTTCGATTAATTTACCTACTTTCTTTCTCTTTATTTTCTTCTTAAACATCTGTGGGAGTCCTTGATAAATGATTGGATTTTTGTGAATCAAGGACTTTATTCTTCATGGTTTAAAGCATATAACACTAAAAAATTTAGAACCGCATGTTTAAATCATTTGTTTCAGGCAATATGTTTTCTCTTTTAACAGGCAGGTGCTCTGATGCTTGCTGATAATGGTATATGCTGCATTGATGAATTTGATAAAATGGACATCAAGGACCAGGTAGTTACTTTCTGAATGTGCTGTGAATTATATTCATATGAATATGTTGAGTTCTAACTACTCTATTTCACTCCAAGGTTGCTATACATGAAGCAATGGAGCAACAAACAATAAGTATCACGAAAGCAGGTATTCAAGCCACTCTAAATGCCAGAACTTCAATTTTAGCTGCGGCTAATCCTACTGGAGGCAGATATGACAAGTCAAAACCTCTTAAGGTATGCTTCTTTTGAGCTTTGATCATCTTTGTTTGGATGTTTGGTGATGTTCTAGTCCTGGATTATTATATCTAAAGTTAATACTTTGTTTAGTATTGTAACAAGATTAATTTGGTGAGCTAATTATCTTTTTTGAAAAACTTAAAGTTAGCCGAGAGTAGTGGCAAATCTACTTATTATGTCATATTTTTAACACTCTTCCTCGTGTATGAATAACATTTTTTCTTTAGCTCATTACGTGAAATATGATAACTGATACTTGATTTCCTTATCTTGTGCTTGCTCAGTACAATGTGGCACTTCCTCCTGCTATACTTTCGAGATTTGATCTGGTGTACATCATGATTGATGAGCCAGATGATAATACTGACTACCATATAGCCCATCACATCGTGAGAGTTCATCAAAAGCGTGAAGATGCACTAGCTCCGGCTTTCACCACTGCCGAGTTGAAGCGTTACATTGCATACGCAAAGTCTCTGAAACCTCAGGTTTTTTCTTCAAATGATGATCTGCTTACTACCATTATGTCAAAAAATGTGATTTGCTTACTACCATTTCTATGTGAATGCAGTTAACTTCTGAGGCGAAAAAGGTTTTAGTGGAATCATATGTGGCTCTTCGTAGGGGCGACACCACTCCTGGAACCAGAGTTGCTTATAGAATGACGGTCAGGCAGCTTGAGGCATTGATCAGGTTATCTGAAGCCATTGCTCGGAGTCACTTGGAGACAGTGGTATGCTGATTGACGAAATGATTCAAAATCTAATGTGTTTTTCTCAAAGAGTTTCTACCAATGATCTGTTTGGAAAAAAGTATTCTTAGGTCCCTTAATAATGCCCATCATTGGACAGGTACTCCCTGCTCATGTCCGCATGGCCGTAAGGCTACTGAAGACATCAATTATAAGGTGAAATGTTCTTGACGTGTAATTCCAAAGCTAATCCTTTATCTTTTCGTCGAACTTTCTTCTAATGCTCTAATTTGACTTCTTTATATTCCAGTGTTGAATCAAGTGAGATTGATCTTTCTGATTTCCAAGATCAGGAAGGTGGTGATGTAGGCAGAGGAGATAATATTGATGTTGGACAACCATCTTCTGATGTTGCTGCAGAACCAGAAGACATAGGTTTGTTCTTCTCAGTATAAATGATTTCTTGATATCATAGATAGAATTGGAAATGTGATTTGATCTTATATCTTCACAGGTAATGAACAAGGGCCTGATAGTAGACAAAAGAAGAAACTTGTCATTACAGAAGAGCATTTTCAGCGGGTCACTCAAGCTCTTGTCATGCGCCTAAGGCAACACGAGGAGACTGTGATGCAAGATGGTATGCCTGCTTTATTCTTGTCAAATTTCCAGAAAATTAAGATTGTTGTTGCATTTTGGCTACTGAACACCAAGTTCACAACTTTTGCAGGAAGTGGTTTAGTTGGCATGAAGCAAGGGGATCTGATTGTTTGGTATGTTGAGCAACAGAATGCCCAAGGTTCTTATGCTAACACTGATGAGGTGCGAGAGGAGGTTAAATGCATTAAAGCAATTATTGAGGTATATATTTGAAAAGTATGCAGTTGTATTCTTTAATGCGTATAGTAGATTTCTAAACATTGTGAATTATTCTTTCTGAACTAATTTGGCAAAATTATGTTTTATGCAGAGGCTGGTACAAAGGGAAGGTCACCTAATAGTCATAGATGATGGGACTAGCTTGGAAGCAGCTTCCACAGATGCTGATCAAGTGAAAAAATCCTCTAGCGACAAAAGGATTTTAGCAGTGAATCCAAATTATGTTGTTGATTAGTAAAAGTTCTCATAATGTTGAGAAATCCCTGTGTACTAACTGCTAGCCTGCCTAGTTAACCAAATTTAACAGAGCTATGTAATTATTCGGCCAAATGGGCACTTTAATTTTTGTGTATTTTAATTCCCCTTTCTAGAATCCTTCTATTGAAAATTGATGAAATTATCAGGCCTGGGACATTTTGTAATGTTTCTTTCAATGTGATGCATTTACTTAACGGAAGCTTCATTTAATTGTAATGCATTTATTAGGACTGATCTGATTGAGCCTCTTGAGCTGCTTTTGGCTATCAACTCTGAGAGATTTGCTAAATTTTAAATTATGTGATAGCTTGATTGCATATCATTCAACTGTTCATCTAGTGCGTATCATTTTCTGGAGTACAATGCTTCCTTTGCCAGATGGATGCAGCTGCATTTTCTCCAGGAAGTAAGAAATGCTGCAAAGGGGCCCTGGAAATGTTTAAACAGTAGTAAGTTCCGTAAAGCTCTTGAAGAGAATTAAATATGTCCTCAAATGTATCCTAGCTGCTGTCTCTGAATATTTGTGGTGGTACATTTTGAATTCCCTGAACACATTCTTGAACCTTGACCATATGAACAATTTGATCCACCTTTCTGACTCATTTAATTCTTCTCTCTCCAGTCAAACTAGCCCAGCTCAAATGCATGTGGTTTTGTTCCACAACAGTCAGCAACTCACACAGGTTTTGTTCATTGGTTGTTTGCAAATCTAATTGGTGTCTTAATCTGTCTCTAAAGAATGAAGCCTGATACATGCATGAACTCACAGCTTGTGTGTCATGCAGACCTGTTACAGCTAATGGCTCATGATCTTTCTGTCATATAACTCATTGTCCCCGCAACATTCGTCACAAATGGTCCAATAAGTTGTCCCTGTGGAGACATCTACATGTCCCCTCTTATACCAGAAAACACAAGCAAGGCTCACATGGCCAGTTTGTCCAAGCTGCAACAGCCAATCCAGCTATGGAAGATTCAGATGTGTTCTGTAATATATATATGTTCTGACTTGGACTTTTGCCCACGCCAACTGAAACTAAGAAGGCTGCAACAACATTTAACTAATATTAAAGAGTTTCATGCCATCAAAGGTGTGTATGCTGAGAATAACAGACCTCAATTTATAATATACATTTGAATATTGATATATTCTGTCTATAGAGTTATATCTTCATTATTTCAACTACTTGATTTAGTTTATGTTTACTGCACAAAGATCCAATTCCACACACACACACACACATCTCTATGTTCATATTCTTATAGGATGCAGTGCCTAACAGTGTTAACTTGACAAGAACTCTAAAAAGCACCATCAGCTGCTTCTCTCTTTTGCCATTTGCATTTCCTCATAGTATTATTATAATTTCATGTCAAGCAGTCAGTAGAACATAAAATGCAGAAAACGCAGTAAAGAATCATCATATCGTTGTTTATGAAATCAAACATAAATGTCCACAAGAAGTTTTATACGAGAAAATAAACATGTAGAAGTCTACACTTATAATTGGGTGCGGCGCCGCTGTATTTGATATAACTCCAGTCAGGACATGGAAAGGACCCACATCCCGATCATAAACCAATGAGAGAAAAAAAGAGAGAAAAATGGATATATGGATAAATAATAAAGACTAAAGAGCATAACCAATGAGGTCGTGGAAAAAAAAAGAGAAAAATGGATATATAGATAATAGTAAAGCTAAAGAGCATGGAACTGATAAGCAATTTTTTTTGTTTAAAGAGATTTCAAGTTTAATTTTTTTTATTATAAAAAATTTCGTTGGGAATTTCACTTAAAAAAAGTATGGTAGCAATAGTAAAAAAGACTAAAAAGCATACTATAGATTTATCTTTTGACTATTTACAATGATAAAAATATAAGTAGCACAAATATTTATCATCCGATCAAAATGTGCTCTATATCAAGTGTAGCTTTACAGACTCATTTACCTCTAAAAAAATATAAAACAAGCTTACTTGTCCTTAACAAGAATGTTATACATGAGTGCTGAATCTTGGTTAAGAAGTAAATACTATTTAATAAATTATTTCATGGAAAAAGGGGTTTTTTATGTTATTTCTTACATCAGTTATAACTGTTAATCTAGTCGTTCACTTTAAACTAAATTGTCCAAAGGAAAACATCAATTTGAATTTAAATAATCACTGAGTTGATAATATAAATACTGCATTTCTTTCTATATGCTCAAGTTTTCAAGCAAGATGGTCAGCTCACCTACTTAAAAAAATTCACTTTGTCTAATAGCAGGTGATATTATTTCCTTGAAAGCACAAACTAATTGAACTCCCTCTAGCTATGCATAGATTTCAGAGGCCAAGCACATGACTCTTGGGCCAGGCATATATTATATGCTATGCATTCCCCCATTAGTAATTTCTAGTGATCAGCTCTTGCTGATCAGCATCAAGTACAATGTGTACAACTGGTAGGGGGGTTGATGTGCCTTCCTACAACTTGATTGCTAATTTGAACCCTACTGCCCATATCTCATGGCCCTCAACCAGCCACAACATTTAATTGAGGGGTGCATACATATACCACCTACAAACTGCCGCACACCTCCATGAGCTGCATCAATCAATTAAAAATGGCGACTTCTCAACAAAAACATCAACACACATACTTAACCATCAAACTTGTTATTGCGTGAGGGAGAGATCAATTCTCCCTGTGTTGGCATCACTGTGTGGAAGAAGATTAAGCTCCTCTCCTTTTCATCAAATACTTTTTTTTCAGTAGCTGTCTCATGAATACATTCATGCACCTTAGTTTCTGTAAAAAAAAAATATGCAGATTGTTTTCATATAGAGTGCTGAATTTTCCGACAATGTCGCTTTCGGAATTCAAATTCTCAGTGCATATACATGCATGGAAACTTTCTCCAATGACACAAAATGAAAGCAAGCTTCTTCTAGGAGCTATATATTATTAATTATTTCATATTGTATTTGTTTTATAAGGACTCCTGTTGAAGTGATGACATGCAAAGAAAAAAAATCAGGAAGAAGCCTTTCATTTATTCAGCTTCCTCTTTCCTTGAGATATGACACAGCACCAGCTTCAATTAATAATGGTGAAAATTATGATGAGATTGATCTCAGAACATGACCAGACGCAATTAACCACAGTACAGAAGCACTTGATCACCCCATCAAAATATATTACACAGCTTGCATGGATATATGTTCTTCACAAAAACAGAAGAAAAAGAAGATGGAAAATAAAGAATAACAAATCATGTAAAATGAAACATGAGGCGGCGGCCGTGATGCTGGTGCATGGAAGTTGTACAGTGTTCATGGAGAAATGATGTGTATGTGGAGAGATGGAGATCGAGCTGAGATTACATGAACCCATGCGTCGTTCGACGTTGTTAAGCCTTTGCTGCAGGCTCGTCAACAGGAGCAGCTGCAGGTTCCTTTGCAGCCTCAGCCGGTTCGGCCGGCTTTTCGGGTTCTACGGCTGCTTTTCCGGGTTCGGCAGCTGGAGCTGGAGCTGGTTCCGGCGCTGCAGGTTCGGCTGGGGGAGGGGTCTCTGTTGCTGGAGCTTCCACCTTCTCGGCCGCCTCCTCTTCCTTCTTGAGCTCCTCGGGGGCTATGTCCTTGCTGGTGGCCTCGACTGCAGCTGCGGCGGGTTCTTCGGCAGGGAGGAAGACGGCCACCTTCTCGAAGAGGAAGGTTACAGGGCCAGAGGCCAACGCGGGGCCAAACTTGGTGCTTAGCTCACTCACGGACTTGGAGCCGGGGAACTCTGCGAATTAAGCACAAGATCCAACGNAGACGGCCACCTTCTCGAAGAGGAAGGTTACAGGGCCAGAGGCCAACGCGGGGCCAAACTTGGTGCTTAGCTCACTCACGGACTTGGAGCCGGGGAACTCTGCGAATTAAGCACAAGATCCAACGTTACATGATCTTTCACAACATACATCTAGCAAGGATTAAGATTTGCTTTTGATTAAAGTACCAATCTTTGTTAGTTCCTCGATGAACTTGTTAACAGCTGCTGAGTTCTTCTTCAGTCCAGGGCGTGTAGGCTTCTTCACCAAACTCTGCAATTACACATAGCAATTATAAGTGCATTGATCCGGATAATAAATTCTAACATAATCAATTCGTGCAAAACAAAATAGTACTTTCACAGACCAATATTTAGACACATTTAAGGATCTGAGAGAAGAAGAAAAGATGGACCTTGATTTCAGCAGAGGCAGCTTCATAGATCTCTAGTACTTTCGGCTGGAGCTCTGCCTTCTTCTCTTCGATCTCCTTGTCAACCCCCTCCTGTGCATCATAATTATGATTAATTAAAGAACTCACAGATCAAGGAAACCAATGTATATATCGATCACAACACACAGTACAGAACTGGTATATACCTTCGACTCATCGAAGGACTTGGAAGCCTCAGCAGCAGCAGCCTTCTTGCCATTGCCGGTGCTGAACACCTTCTTGATGCCTGGAAGAACCTTGGATTTCCAGTAGCTTGCCATCACTTCCAACCCCTGTGTGTGTGTGTTTACAGTCGTATGTTCCCTCTCCTAATCAATTCTGATCACACAAGAGAGCATGCCAGAATTGTCAAATTTCGTCAGATCAAAACCAAAACTTAGAACTTAGAACACACCAGCAACTATATGATCACTAGAGCAAAATTAATGAACAACAACACTGTGTACAACAGAAGAGGGAGAATGGGGAACTTATAATAAAGTTCATGACTGATACCTTTGAGATCTCTTTCTCTCTCTCTCTCCTTCTCTTTCTCTCACCTGATCAATCTCAGAGGCCTTTATGCTGTGTATATGTACGAAGTCAGAGGGGTTGCTGGAAGGGGGAGCTGTAATGTAGTAGTAGAACTGGTTTCCCCAAACGGACCCTGATTTCAGAGCGGATTTACATGCACGCCACTCGCCCCTACGTCGTCTACGTGGAGGCGAAACGGCCGGAGGCTGCATGGGACACGGGCGATCGGAGGGATCGTAGGCCGCGAGATGTGAATCGGACGGTCGGTGATGGATCTGGAGCCGCAGGATATTTTGCGGTGAGCTGGCGGCAACGGGTGGTACAGCGGGGCATGTAAAGGGTATTTTAGTATATTGGGCGGAAGTTGGTGGCGTACCCGAAAATTATTCGAGGAAGCGAGGGTATTTTGGGAAAGAAAGAGTGGGGAGGGGACAGCTGGCAGAGGACCCACGTTTTGGCTATTGGTCAGGAGGCGCTGGCGTGGGTCCCATGCTCTGGGGAAACAGACAAAATAAAGGGAACGGATGTTTGGGGACGGGACACGAGGTTAAATTATAGTTTGTTGAATTAAAAGAAAAAAAAGTTACAAAATTTATTTATTTATTTATTCCAATTTATATGAATGGGATTTTGAAAATGTCATTATGAAAAACCATTCGAAACAGATCCACTCAACTAATAATTAATTATTAATTTAATTAAAAAGCGATTTGAATTTTAATTAGCTATCTCAATATCCAATCCTAGATTTAATTCTTTACATTTATCGTCTCAATCACTTATTAAGCGTATTAATCATTTAGATATCAAGATTTACAATAAAAAAATAATAAAAAAAATTTTGGGATCCATGGATAGAACCCCACTAATACTCAGACTTATTAGTATTTGATTAATTCAGTGTTCGGACGAACGTAATGAAGATAAATCCTAATCAAATTAAGAATTTCGGAGCTCGAACTCGGTGCTACTAATTTCGGTCTCTCAACTCGGGAAACAAACCGACTAATCATTTGTGTCAACCAACTTATCAAAAATGATAAGAATTTGATGAAGTTAGAGGGACACAAATTTTATGCTGTATACATATATTTTTTTATAATATTTAAGTAAGATATATCATATATATTATTATTTGAATAGTTGAATAAAATATATTTTATTTTAAAAAAGATACATCTTCATTAAATATATATATAATAAAATGTGTATTATACATCCAAGGCAGGTTTGAGAATTTTATCATTTTCGGTCGTTTTTATTGTACTTTTGTTATTATATTTTTAAATACTTTGTAAGGAGAAATTACTAAGACAAAATGATTGTAAGACTAAATAATTAGTTTATTTTTATTTAAAATAAAATAATTATTCAACTATGCCTTAATTTATTTTGATCATCATCTTCATTTGAAAAATTCGTCAACTTATTGTTGCAACAAAATGTTCTCTTTCGCAGTTAATTGACAGAAGATATATTCATAAGATGTGGATGCATGTCACATGGCATCCAATGTCGTCCGGTATATTATTTTGTAATGTGAAAACTATTTATATAATAAAAATAGTATGTAATTTTATAAAATAAAAAATGAAGCCCCCCTATATATATATATATGATTCAATCACTCGACTTCAAATTAAAATTATTATGATTTGAACCACTGACACCAATTAAATGTACATGAACACGAAATCAATGTGAATTTGACGAATCGAAATGCTGACTTGTAATGCGAGAATCGAATTTAATGGTTTAAACCATTTTACTTGGAGAAATAGAGAGAGAATAATCAACATGTAGAAATCCAAAAAATTTAATGAAATTTATGTTCTTAAACTGAATTATTTCTCAATAATAGATAGTATGAATAGAATAATTGAAATCCTAAAAAAATTATCAGGACTCTCAATAAAAATAAAAAATATTTAAAATAATTTAATAAAAAAATTTGATTATAAATTTACTATTAGAAAATTAGCTCCCCTAGGAAATCTTTTAAATTCTTTAACGAGATTTTTTATAAGACTAATAGCTTCTCACCCTAATTATTTAAGAGGTGATCATATGAGTTTATATTTCAGTTAATATTCAAGACATTATTAATAACTATCATCCAAAATAATCCAATATAAAAAAAATTACCCTTCTATGATTTGCGGATCAAAACAACAAAAGAAACACATACTTTATACATTATAACCATGTAAAATTCACACATATTGTGTAGTTGAGACGACAATGATTGTGACCAATTGGTATAAATGATAATTGATAAATGAAATAAAGTATTCATCGCTAAATGTAATAACTCAAAATTTACATCAACAAATATCTGGAAAGGAAAATGAACAACTTTTTTTTTCTTTGTATTACATATAGCATATATTTTCAAAAACTGTAATCACTTGATATCGTGCAACGGATATCATCCTATATAAATTTAGAAAAAATAATTCATCATAATTTTTTTTATCAAATTATATAAATATATTCTAATGCTCACCTACTTATTAAATTGTGTTCTTAAATAATTATAAGAAAAACAAATAAAAATATTATCTACTTAAGTAACTAACATTGTATTATTTATCGTATTAATTATAAGATGTTAAATCTACGATAAATATAAAATATTTATTTTAAATAATATATTTATTATATATTTAATATCTTACTATTGTTAAAATAAATAATTAAATAGTTACTGTGCCCGTCATATTTCTCCACCTCTCTTCCTTATCGAGTATAGAAACATTTGATCAAAAAATTCTTTTGGATGCTTGAGCACATTTTTTTAGTTTGAAGAGAAGAAAAGGTAGTGCAAGTGGAGGATCAAAATTTGATTAAGTTTTTATTATTCTCAGGGCGCTAAGAAATCTTTTTGGAGAATATTATTTAGGTTGATCTTTTTATGGTGTTCATGTCTTCCACCTCTTCTCTACCGTCATTTTCTGGCCCCATATATTTTGTGTGACATTTTTATGTCATGAATGCGTAACATGACATGAAATTGTTGTTAATTTGGAAGGTAGTTGAACGAAATTAATTGAATTAGATAACTTAGACATTGGTTTCATAATTTCGAGGCTTAGCTTATTATTCAAGTAGACATAGTCATCTGTCCCCATTTAATGTTTGGGATTTGATGTGAAGATGACCCTTTTAGTTTAATAGAAAATTCAAGTTATTTTCTCCTATAATATTGCTTTTAATATGAATTTTTAAATTAAAAAGTTCAATGATGGATTATTACTTCAAATATTGAATGTTAAAACTTTATTTCTTCTAAAGAAATGTACTCTTTTTTTAGATAATTAACTTCATTCACTTATTTTATGATGATATTTCTTAAGGGATGATTAATGATGTTAGGAGACGGAGTGGATGACAAGTCATGGAAGTTGTTCCACAAGTTAGGAAATGGTTTTAAAAGGGCAACAAGTCCAAATGCTTTTTAATCGGCATAATAAAAAATGATACACTTAAAGTTTGGAAAAAAATATCTGAATAATTTTCAATTGAAGGAAAAGAAATAATGAAGGGAAGGATAATTTTTATTTAATTTAATGGCGTTTTTTTAAATAAAAGATAAAAAATAATCTCTTTTCTAAAATTAATTAAAAAATATTTACTTTAAATTGAAGTTGAATATAGAATAAAGGGTTTTACCCTTCCATCCATTATTTTTATTTACATTTTCCAACTTCATTTAAATACACTCTAAAATTAATACACGGGGAAGTAATCGAAAATAAAACGATATGTGTAATAATTTAGGGTATGTGTACATTGTTTAAACTATATAAGGCTGCTAGATATTAATGCTAAACACGTTATATGTCTCTCTTGTAGACGAATTATAATTAATTTAAGTAGTTATCTAATTTAGTTTGATCGTGAAAAAGGTAAAAAATTAAACATCTCTCAATAATAATGACGGATTTAAAATGTGATCATTGTTCTAAAATTTAACTTGCCAGTCACTTGTATTGTTAAGACCATAATTTTTTTTTGAAGAATTATACATAATTTAATTAGAAATTTATTAGTATGAAAGTTCGATTTGTCTCTCCCAAAATCGTAATTAGGATATTATGAACTTTATTTTCATAGTTATTTAAAAATATGTAGGTTTCGTTGTCTACTTCCATTAAAGAGCTAGCGATTAATGTAAATGAGATGTGCACTTGTAATACCTGCCCACAATTAAAAAGAAAAACAGGAAAAAGAAAAAGAAAAAGAAAAGAAGAGAAAGTGGGACCAGCCACATGTCATAACCCTATTGAACCTCCCATTCCACTAACTCTCTTCCTCTCAAAGTATAAAAGCTCAAACCTCAGAAATTTATCTCTTTTCTTCTCCCCATTCTCTCTCTCTTACATTGTAAACTCAGCCTCATTGCTCCATCCGAAAATTGAAGGGTTCAAATTGGATTTTCAGAAGAAGATCAACAAGGAAGAGGAGCAACATTGAGGCTAGAAGAAGGAGAAGAAACAGTTAGAGCTTGAGGGGAAAGAGGAGAAGAAGATCAAAGGAGAAAGAGAGGAGATTAGGGCAAATCAAGGTATGTAAATGGATCCTTGCATTGGTCATTTGGCCAATGCAAA
>LTAE01000698.1:0-69936 GCA_001647135.1 Pontederia paniculata
TTGCAGGGAGCGCGCGAGGCAAAGCAGATGGAATGGATGTCCGCATGCCGTCAGGTGCACTTCTTCGCCATCAACAAAATCTTGCAAGCAGATCGGACAACGCTTCTCCGGCACCATCTCCGCGTTGCTCTCCGAATACGTCACCTTTTTGAGCTGTCTGACGAGGTCGACTGTCGACGCAGGCGGAGGCGGAGGCGGGGCTTCTGTCGACTGCCTGCGCGGTGCCTCTTCCGACAAAAGTAGGGACGCACGGAGCAAGCACAGCGTTTCAGGTGAAGACGACCTCCCTGCCATGAAGCTGTGAAGGTAGTAGGTGACATCGTCGGTCAAGCACCAAAGGAGGTCGCCGTCGATGACCGACTGGCCGTCGTGCGATACGGCGAGGTCGATCAGCTGCTGGAGCTCAGACAGCTGGTTCATTGTGAAGTCGATGTTGCGGTACCGATATGTGACAAACTGGCCGCCGTTCGTTGACGAAGGATCATGTGGCGATGGCAAACGAAGACAGTGGACGATGAGCTCCAACCGGACGCCGGGGCCGCCGGCGGGCAAGAAGTCCGCGGGCCGCGGCAGGGTGAAGCTTCCCGAGAGTCCCAACCCGTTCCAAATCCTGCGAGAGACGACGCGCGGAGACCCAACTTCCATGTGCGACATGGCTGCAGCAGCAGCTCGATGGATCTGTGCGTATTGAAGGAGGACGATAATAATAATAACAGGAGATTATATATAGAGAGAGAGGGAGAGTACGTGATTTTTGTGTTGTACTCGGAGTCGTCTAATTAATTTTAGTTCTTATAAAAGTTAGATTTAGAAAAATAAATTTGCTCAAATAAATTATATATATATATATATATAATCAGGACTACAATTAAGATTATACATAGGTCTTTACAATTTGTACGTATATTTCATACTAGGAATCTTTCAAATTTAACCAAAAATGTAAAAAAAAAACAAAATATTTATTATAATTCAAAAAATGAAAAAAAAAGAAAACTTCGAAAGATTATAATAGAGTTCAAGTCAAAGTCGACAATACCATTTTCAAGAGATAAAATTGAATATTATTTTTTTAAAAATAATATAATTATCTGATTATTTATTTATTTATTTAATAGGTTATGGCTTCCTATTTGTTACGGAGAAAAATAATATTAACTTTTTTTTAAATAGGATACAAAAGACTTTTAAAATGTACTCCACATCTGGATCAAGAAGATTTATAGTAGTCTTGGTTTGTTAGTGTTTGATTATTCAATAATATTTTTTTCTTTTTGGTTGTTTTTTTTATGGCATGAAATTGGGATACATTAAAAGGCTCACTAATTGGATATTGGATGTATAATTTTCGACGGGTCCCGTGTTCCTGACCTCGATCTGACAATTGAGCCCATCAAGGCCCAAATGCTCACGGGCTCTTATTTATTAGATATAAATAATATTTTATTTTATGTAAACTAACAATGCTAGTAAAATATTTAATTATTTACAAGTAATATTTTTTTTAAAAAAATGATTAATAATATCTTGAATTTTAACATAGTGATAAATTCTTATATGTCTCACTCTGCATCAAATAATTAGGACGACGAAGTCGCCCGTCCATAAGAGAGTGTAGGGGAATACAGGAGATTGGGGGCAAATTCCCGAGAGAGTTTTTATTTTCTATTTTGTATTAGAAATTCATACATAAACTCTCTAAGATTTGAATTATTCAATATCTTAAAATGATCTATTATTTTTTCTTTAAAAAAAATACTAAGTCGTAGTTCCGATCACGTAGCCTAATTAAGGGTGAACGTCGTAAATCTTATATCTTCTCGCGAAATTGTTTCTCTCTCATCTCAACAAAAACGATACAATATTTTTGATTTATTAATAAATAGAATGTATTAAAAAATTCAAACACTAATTTAATAATATACAGTTATTTATTTAATATATAATAAATCAATATTATATCGGGACATGCATTTTCAGAAGGTAAGAGATGTAATTTCCGCCAGGAACCCTGATACTTGACGGGAGAGAGAAATAACAAGGTTTTTAAAACTTAATTTTATCGCAGAAATATACGGAGAAATTGTTCACCCTTATTTAAGTGTGAGGTAGTCAAAGTATATCATTATTAAAGTTTGTTTGGGTTAGAAAAAAAATTCTTTCATTATGTTAGCATTATCTTTTTTTTATCAGCTCACATTCCTCGATGTTTAGAATTATTAGTGCCAACCTCGAAAAATTAAAATAATATTTTTTAACGAGTAAAAATATATGAATTTGAAAATTAGTTAAAAATAAATAGTTTATTTAAAATTTATATTTTGTTTATTTTTATCAATCACAAATTTTATATCTAATATTTCAAATGATAGAATGTATGATGTATTCTATTTAAATATGATATACTTGTATTAAATTCTTTTTTAATTGTTTAAAATAATCACTTTAAAGATGCACATTACACGAGAATAATAAAGTTTAATGAAGACATTTAATTAATGAATTTTAATATTAAAATTGTAAATTTGATATTTTATTTTGACTGCCGATACTAACAGCTCCAAGTAAAAAAAATCATAATCAAGAGTGGTTGGCATGGTTAGCGGGACTGTGATATGGAAGGACGAGTGTTAGTAGCCCCAGGTTCGATTACCAGAGAGATCACTTTGGTCAGGATTTATTTTCGTCGCACCCGTCCGAACACTGGATTAGTCAGGTGCTAGTAGCCCTGAAAACTGGTGGGGTTTACTTTAGACCCAAAAAAATAAATAAAAAAATCATTGCACGAGGAAGAGACGAGAACGCTACTTTGTACGTGACGCCGAATCACGTGGTGGAGGGTCCCCTCCTGCTCCCCTTCATCCCCTTCACTTGACATGTTGCTAGCAGAAAGCCATAAACAAAAGTGAAATGTGCATCCACCGGACCTTCAATTGTAGAAATAATCACCTTTTTGAAATTCGGATTGAAAATGCAACAGCTAGAGACATATACTTTTTATTTAAAAGTCAAATTAATTGACACATATAATTAACGCCTATGTGCCCCGAGTTGAAAGATCGAATGTATTTTGTTTGATATAGTTGGTGATAATTGAAATTTTAATTGCCGTCAATACAAATTTCATGTTTGATTTAATGTAAACATGACTATATTAAGTAATTATATTTATGACATAAAAAAATTATGTCGAAAATACATATAAAAAAATAAAATAAAATAAAAATTTAAATTTTATTTATATTTTATTTAAATATTTATTAATTGATATATGATAATATTTTGTTTTAACTAAATACTTACATCAAATTCTTAATTTCAATCAAACAACATAATTCATTTTTCAGAATCTCATTTATATATATCCAAACTTAGAAAAAATAATTCCTGTAAATACAAATCATATTAAAATTTTCAACTACAATTATTTACATTCTAGAATTACAATTATGTCAAACCAAATTATCTCTAATAGTTTTGAGTTCGAGTTTCAGAATCTCCAATTTAAATTTATCGTTCACATGCTAGTAGTCATAGACATCGATAAAAATCTATCCATAGAGCAAAAAAAATATATTTTTTTAAAAATAATAGTGTATGGAACAAAAGGCTCATTCCCTTCTATTAATGCATGGAAACTTATTTTTAACTAAAGCAAGTTAATTAGTACATAATCATCATCATCAAATTAGTTAGTTGATAATGAAATCATATGTAAGCAAAATCATTAGAGTAACGAATTCAAATTATCTATTAATTCATTTTTTTTATTTAACTCAATAAGATAAATTACTCCAATTTGAAATTGTTGGTGCACTCAAACTCGTGACATCTCCAATTCCATTGAATCTCGGCAAATATACAACCTCAAATTATTTTTCCCAAACAAAAAACAAATTCTCCAAATATTTGCAAAATCATAAATAATTATGTAAAAAGTGTCCAATAATTAGGGGGTGTGGGTTAAAAGGGTCTTCTTCCATCCATTGAAAGGGAGGGAGTCCTAAACCAACCAAAACCTGCGGTCTTCCTTCGTATCCTCCTCCCACACCGTTGGTTTCAAAACCCCTCCCAACAAGTATTTATAGCCCCACACATAACACACAGATTTGAAGCAGGGGAAGAGGTAGAGATCCAAACACACACAAAAAAAGATTAAAAATCCCAAAAAAATAGTTAAATAAGCGCAAGAGGAGCAGAAGAGAGAGAGAGAGAGAAGCCCCCCCTTCCCTTCTCTCTCCTCTCCACTTTGTATTCGCTTCCCGTGCGCCGAAGGAGCAGAGCCAGAGAGGTGTGTGAGGAGGAAGCAGAGCAATGGGGTGGGCGGCGGAGGAGGAGGCGAAGCAGGAAGGGGTGATGGCCACGGACTTCTTCTGGTCCTACACCGACGAGCCGCACGCCTCGCGCCGGCGGGAGATCCTCGCCAAGCACCCGCAGATCAGAGAGCTCTTCGGGCCCGACCCCTTGGCGTTCCTCAAGGTGCGACCGTCTTCTCTTTTCTTTTTGTCCCTCTTCCCTGCGTGTTTGGACGACGTCTCGGGAGTTTTGGATCTCGCTTGAACTGTGCGTTTGGATCGAGAGAGAGGGAAAAAAGGCACTTTACGGTGTTTGTTTGCTGCATTGCCCGCACTTCTTCTTTTACTGGGGGAAAAAAAGATGCGATTTTTTTGGGCGACTTTTCCTTGGTTTCATGCGTTTGCTGTACTGAAAGATGGTGCCTTTCTCGGATTTGGAGGATGAACGACGACAATGTTGCATACAATGATTGTTATTTTCGTCATTCCTGGCAAAAATTACTTGATTTTGATGGTCTCGTACTTGTGTGTGGTCAATTCATCGCACAATGGTAGAAGTTTTGAGTGGTCGCAAAGGAAATTGTTCTTCTTATCCTTTTTGCTTAGAGTTGATTAGATCCATATAAATTAGGTCTTGGTGATTTCTTATGCAGTTTGTTTTCATGACTTCTTCCATTTATTATTACTTTTCTCTTTCTGTTACATATGTGCTTATTACCCTTTGCTTGCATTATCTGCAGCAAATGCATCTATTTGGACTTCAAGATGTTGTTTTTCCTGAAGCTACTAATAGTGTCTAATGATTCATTTTTGTGAAGTTTCTGTTTGGCCTTGTTTATATTTGAAAAGGAAATTTAATTTTATTGGTACAATTTTTCATCTTTATTCCACATAAAGTAAATTTGAGCCTTTGTGGATGTAGTGTTCAGTAGGTCAAGAAAGTAGAGAATCTCCAAATTAATTGTACTCTTTTACCTTTTATTTATTTATTTAGAGTAAGAAGATGAATGATGGTTTGCATTGAGTTCTATTTAACTGTTAGCTGTAGAACCAGCAAGAGTTCACTGAGTTTTTACCTGAAACAAACTACTTTTTTTTTTGTACGAGGTCAATTTGATTTGAAGATTTGGATTCTGATATGTTTCTGCCACTTTTTGGCTTCTTTTTGTCTTTGCACCTCTGTAGGGGTCACTAGTCGTTCCATTCCTATTAGGTCATCTGACCATTTGTTGGATGACACCTCTGATTGTCAAATTTGTCTCATAAATTTTCTCCAATGATATCCAAAGTTCCTCCTACCAGGATCCTGTCTGCTCATATCTGATACATTTATTAGGTTGCATTCAGACAATTGTTGATATATCATAAAATAACTAGAGCGTTACCGTGATTGGTATTTAACAATTTTATAGAAACAATGTCAATTGACACTGCTTTTTTTCTTGTTTTAGACTGAGAAGTTTTAGCTTCCTGAATGAGTAATGCTTCCTTATGTGTAGCCAAAAGTGTCCCCGGTTATCTGTGTGATATTTTTAGTACTTACATTTTGAAACTTTATTTGTAGATCACTGCAGTTGTCTTGCTTCAGCTTGGAACTGCTACCTACCTCCATAATGCTAGCTGGATGAAGATACTGGCAGTTGCATACTTCTTTGGGTCCTTCCTCAATCACAACCTCTTCCTTGCCATCCACGAGCTCAGCCACAATCTGGCCTTCTCAACACCGTCCTTCAACCGCTGGTTGGGTATCTTTGCCAACCTTCCGATTGGAGTTCCCATGTCCATCACTTTCCAAAAGTATCACTTGGAACACCATCGCTTTCAAGGCGTCGACGGCATCGATATGGACATTCCTAGCCAGGTCGAGGCCCACGTCGTGACCAATGTCATTGCGAAATCCATATGGGTCCTGTTACAACTCTTCTTTTATGCTCTCAGGCCCCTCTTTCTCAAGCCCAAGCCCCCTGGTCTGTGGGAGTTCACAAATTTATTTATCCAGCTCTCCCTTGATGCATCTTTGGTCTACTTCTGGGGTTGGAAGTCCCTCGGTTATCTGATACTGTCAACATTTGTTGGAGGAGGAATGCACCCAATGGCAGGCCATTTCATCTCTGAACACTATGTTTTCCACCCGGAACAGGAGACATATTCCTACTATGGACCGCTGAATCTGATGACATGGAGTGTCGGGTATCACAACGAGCACCATGACTTCCCCAGAATACCCGGGAGCAGGCTCTACAAGGTGAAGGCGATTGCGCCGGAGTACTACAAGAACTTGAAATCATACAGGTCTTGGAGCCAGGTTATCTACATGTACATCATGGACCGGACAGTAGGACCCTTTAGCCGGATGAAGAGGAAGGCATCAAAGAGTGCAGGCACTGTGAAGAAGGACGAGTAGGGCTGTTGCTGAGCTTTCCATGTCCTTTTTACTGTCAATTCTTTCAATTCTGTGTTAACAAAGTTTTGGCCAGTTTTAAATTTGTGGAGGGAGGAGAGTGATTTGTTATTTTCCACTGAGTTGTTATTCTATGTAGTTACAGATGGGACTTTCCTTCCATCACTTTGCATTGCATGTGGACACAAAGAAACCCTGCATGAATTGAAAGTTCTCTAGTCATTTCTGAGCTATCACTATAAGATGAAATGACTCTCTCTATAAGCTTAATCAACATCATTTGTAAATGACTAATCCATGTATTTGATCTTACTTAAATGCCTATAAGATTAAATGACTTATCTGTTCAAAAGTTCTTAATTGAATACCTTAAGAAAGAGTTCAATTCATAAAGAAGAAATTTTATCTGTTTAAAGTTCTTAATTTCAGTTTGTAGAGTTGAACTCTTATCTTCTTTTAGATAAGAAAAAGACATAAGCTCTAAACACCTCATCAATATCCTTTAAGATTATTTGGACTCGTATTAGTATTTCGAATTTTTGTTCTTGTTATTTTCTTAAACTACAAGTTATTTTTTAATTCATCTGTAAACTATAAAATAACCTCCCGTTATTAATTTTTATGTTAAAATTTTATTTTATTTTATTTATCCAATTATTATATTTTTAACTTCCATCATTATTCAAAAAGGGAAAGGAAAAAAAAACACACTTCAAAGGTAAAAGCTATCTATTCTACTTATTTTTTAAAAAAATTCAAATTACATAAAAGTGATAATGGAAGGCAAAAATCTAGTAGGATAAATAAAAGAATAATAAACCTGAAATGTATAAACAGATTAATATCGAGGAGGTAAGTGGTTATATTTCCACAATTTTTAGAACAAACATAAGTAAGTTAGGCACTTGCTATGTAGCCTATGTGTCTAGAGTTAATTTTAGAATGACAAGAGTTCCACTATTTTTCAAAAATTGATGCCACTGTTTTTCAAAAGTATTTGTTTGGGATTCAATTTATTTTGGTTTCGATAGTGGTATATGCCTAGTTAGATAAAATATGCACTTCTGTCGTTAATTTTCTTTTTATTAACTCGAATAATTAAAAATTTAGCATATCATGACTAGTTTAGTTTGAATGTTATCCTTCTTACTTTCTTCCAAAATATACGCTTATTGAGATTTAATGACAAGAGCTTCATGTGAAGGTTCAAAATACTAATATAAGCATTTGGGAACATAATTGTAGTGCAAAGTTTACCCTTATTTCACAAGAAAAAAAAGTAACATTGAGAAGACAAAATAGTAGCTCTCTTTGTTCTTAAAATGATAAGTCCACACCTTTTTCCTTCTAAGGTCTCTTAAGGACAATTTAGTATAAACAGATCCTCAAGCAGCAAAGCCATAATTCAGCAAACAGAAATAGTAGTTTCACTGCCATCAAACAAATTTGTACAGTGTCACTAATGTTTTGCGATTTACAAGATTTCTTATATCAGTTACGAATTTATGATGACTAGTGCACGGCCTGATACAGAAAAGTGCTGCAGAACTTGATTATTTCACAGGCAGTTGCAATGGTTTTACCTGATCTGTGAAACATTTTGGAGTGACAGAATTAGTATGCAGCAATATATCCCAGAGGCATCAATGGAGAATTAAAATTTTAACGTAAGAACTTAGTAACCTTCACATGATTCACTTACATTCCAGGAATCACTTTTATATGGGGCATGGGGATCGACAATATATGGGTTCGGTTGAGCTTGGTTTCGCAAGAGAGGAAGCCTTTCAGGTGTGTAATCATCATCACTGTCGTAGTAACTACCACTGTGTGGACCAAGAGCTCTGAGGACCATTGCCAGAAAGATTGACATTGCCTAAACACAGACCAAAATGTGTGGGTATCATGAACAAGCTGCGATTCACTATTTCCGAACCCAATGAAACAATGAAAAGAAAGAATCCAATGGCTGTATAAGAGAGGTTCAGAGTTTCGGGTACGTGGTACAATACAGAAGAATTAAAACATATGTCAGATCAGCGATACCAACTTTACCTAGTAGCATCAATCCAATTCAATAATATAGTAGCAACAGAAAGATTGATATCAACTGAAAAATAGAAAGGTCAATATCTCTTGCTCATAAGGAACTCCCTTCATGAAACTTAAAACACAGACAACATAAACCGAATCAGCAGCATTTCACATCTTGTTATTATGGATAAACATATGTATTTCCTGGACAAATAGGCATGGCAGCATGAAAAGGATGTCTGTTAAGTAACAACCATACAAAATATGTACTTGCAAAAATTCGAAATGAGTAACTCTAAGCATGACTTGTAATCGAGTAACTCTGAGCATAAATTATCTATCAGATAGCAAGACTACAAAGGAGATCCATATAATTACACTTTGTTTACAAATAACAAAAAGAGAGTAAAGACTCCTCCATGGAAACCCTGATTTGTCGCAAACATTTCCCAGAGCAAAAAGAAATCAACTAATTTGAGTTCCAAATTGGAGGCATACCTGTGCAGCAACAACTGCCAATCCTATCCATTTGCAGATGTCAAAATTTGACTTGATGAAATTCTTTAGGTCGGAGAATTTCCCAGTTGGATCTTCTGGAAAATCCTGATGGAGAAGATCATGAAAAAAAAGAACATGAATGCCGATAAGTTAGAGGGAATTTCTGACAATCAATAATTATGGGGATACCTCTTCCCAGTTTCTGTTCAGAAATACATCTGCTGTAATTGCAGCCTCCAGCATGACAAGTAAAAAGGTGAAAATCATGTACTTAACTTCTTTAAGGATAACAATGTAACATTATATTAAACTCAGAACCTACAGTGGTAAACAAATAAAATCTCTACTATGCAATGCAGATAACAGTAAGAAAATAGAAATGATATACTGCACAAGGTTGGAACATCTGTTAAAAAATCCAACTGTAAGCAGGGACAGTAAACAATAAAATTAATGTTAAGTGTACAACACTTGAGATACAGACAATCACTACAAACTTTGTGTGAAATAAATGTGTAAGCATAATCAATAAACTCAAGTTCATTCTACTACTTTTGTATAATCATGCACATGACTTCCCTAGAACTTAAATTTGTACAACTATACACTTTCAGCCGACATAGAAAATGGAAGTACAGTTCACTTTTCTCGAAACATGGTCTTAGAAAGAATCCAGTTTAGTAAAGCAGCCTGAGTCAATGCTAAAGACTTTTAGGAAAAAGTTGCAAGGAATCACAAAAATGATGCCTCAAGAAAATACTGGGTCTGATATCTGATTTACACTTGACTTGATATGTTCTAATTTAGAAACTGAGAGAAACAATAACTTAACACCTAGAGAAGATACTTGACAATGCTAATGTGATGCATTTACTACCATCACATCCAAAAGGTAACTAATGAATGAGGAACATTCAGAGAATCCTACTTCACTTCCTCAAAGTAGGATACACAAGAAAGGCAGTGTCCATGTGCTGTTTCTGCTGCAATATGTCCAGAGAAGGTTATCAGGCACAAAGAGGACCCTATTCCAAGAAATGTATATATGAACCTGCACATGGAATAAGAAAATGTTTCATATATCAATATTTAATAAGACAAAACAAGAGATGGTGACCTAAATATCCTATTACCTGCCTATATGTGAATACCTAGCTAATTGTCCACAAATTTGATAACTGGTTATCACCACCAAAACTTGTGTCCTCATAAGAAGAACAATGTTTTCATGTCGTTTTCTTTTCACATTCATATGCATGTAACATGAGCTTCTACAATGTTTAACAGAACAATTGAGCCAACTTTCTTTCGTGCAACCACACACATATTTACTTTCTTACCAACCATCAAATGAATTATTTTCTATATATTTCTCATCTTCAAATAGCAGCGGAATAGATCAAGTACATCTCATAAAGAAAATCCTTTTGTCTCAATATAGGACATTTCATGTCTTAGAACAATTATAATTTTCTAACCCAGTCTGTTTCTGACCGAAAGAGATACTCTATGCCAAATTGTGCAGAAAATATTCAATGAGAAAATCCATAATATTTTCCTTTTTCTTGGAAGGGTAAAAAATCATGATGTTCTCCCAATCTAAAAGGTAAAATTAGCAAGGACATCTTCTATCAAACCAGCAATAGCAAAGCTCAAGTACAAGGATTTCTTATCAAAGATTTATACATGACTAAGACAGAGAAGATGTTCAAATATCTGAACATCCTTCTGCCAATTCCAAAGACACACAAAATATCCTATCATCAACTACCAGTTCAACCTGGAGTTATCCTTATGAACATTCAATGGCACCAATGTCTGAGTTAATTAGACCCAAAAAGAATGTATGAGTTAAGATCTTCAAATAAAACTCTGAAACCAATATCTTTAATCCCAATATGCATAAAAAGAAAAAGAAAGACCCATTCCCCTATCTGTGAACTCATCTTCATGATCGCTAAAAATTAAAAATACGTCCTTCATCAAGAAATTTCTTTTTTCAGGCATAACTACAGGGAGATTGATATAATCCCCAATAACCGTATAAAGAATATGGTTCAGAAATCTGAAAAGTTCAGCGTATCGGAGAGTTGCAGACATACCAGGGGTGGATTGGATCATCAGAAAGCGGCCAGAAACCATGGCCCTGTCTGCACCAGACCCTGACCATCCAAAGGGAGTAGAGGATCATCGCGACCCCAACAAACCCCATGACGGAATTCACCAGCTTCAGCACAGATTGTAGACAGCTCTTCATCATCCTCCCCATCTTCCCCCAGATCAAGATCCCAACTTTTTCGAAGCAAATGAACAGGACGGGCAGAAAAGGCCTGAACAACCCAAAATTTCTGAACCAAGATGAATTGTTTCAGAAAATTTTGGGAGATCGGCAGGAGTTTTTGGTTGCAGAAAGGAATTTGCATATGATCGACCTTCTCTGAGTTATATATGTTGCAGGTTAATAAAAAAGAGTTTTTTTTCCTTCACAATAATTTTTATGATGGAAAGAGATCAATTTTAAGAGGATTAAGCACTTTGAGATTGGAATTGATGGTGTGGATTTGATGCTGCATTATTTATTTACTAATAATGTCAAGAACATTTGTGTTTTGTACTACTTTGGAATCCTATGTTTTTGAATTGATTGCTACTGCCTCTAATCTGTCATTAGGATAAAATATTTGCAAAAAGGATAAAATTTTATCACCTCTCATCTTGTTTTTGGATATTTTATGCCATCAGATTATTATTATCAGATGAAAAAGAAGAATTTTGTTTAACTTGTCAGAAGGAACAAAAAAGATAAAAAATATATAATCTGAAAAAGGTTATATATATAAGCATATTTAGTTCCTTATTTGAGGATGCCAATTATTTCTTAGAGATGAAGTTTGGATGAACAAGTCAAGTTTCATATTTTGACTCTGGGAATTTATGGTTGAATTCTTAAAAGAAAAATAAAAAAAAAAACAGATGTTTATAGATAACAAACTGAAAATTTTATTGTTTGTAATTTCAAAACTAAATCAATTACTGGTTTGATGCATGATAAATTATGTCGTTTCTTTTATAGATTTCTAAAAACGCAAAATGCTTCAAAAATAAACCTGTTGAGAAGTCGCCTTTTGAATAAATATTGTTTTCCATATTGCTAGATAAAACATAAGTCTTGACATAACCAAAACATTTTATTATTTAAATAAATACTATTTTTCATATCTCATGTTATTATATGATTCAAATGTACTGAAAGTTCAAATATTCACATATGATATGGGCTATTAAAATATATCCCAAGTTAAAAAGTTATAAAACATCCAGCTTTCATGACCTGGGTTTGCTTATTTGCCTTTCTAAAGAAACAAGTTGGCATTTTATACGAGAGAAGACAAAACTTGCAAGTCTTTTAACTTAAAGATATTATAAAACTTGCAGTAGACACCCACCATTCGAATGACACATCTAAGCCCTTACATGTTTCATTATACATTTCTGTCTCAGCCGCATCTTCCACACTCATATGTCATGTTCTTAAACTCAACCAAAATTCTGGACATCTAGAAACCTACTTCACTTATGATTTGAAATTTGAGATGGAAAATTCTCATCAGTTTGTTGCATTGTGCTTATGAATCTACACAACTAAGTTCTTGCTATGCAGATGAAGCAAATTTGGCTGTTTCTCTGGTGTTAGATTTTCCCAGCAGATGTAAAGGTGGTAATGCTCTGCAAAAGAACAGGAAAATTTTCAGGAGAGATTAGCAGCTGAAATATGTAGCTTAGAGACAGAAAACAGACAGAAATGTACACTTATTACAATATACAGAGAATAAATTTTATGTGGATGCAACAGTAACAAGAAATAGCCTTAGCTGATTAGCTCTAGTCATTGAATTCCAAGTACATCCGGTAAGCATTTCTATCTGAAGAATAATAACGTTCAATAATTTCATCAATTTGGAAGCCGAGCTTTTTGTAAAGGGAAACGGCAGCAACTCTTGTAGGATCAACATGAAGGCAAATCCGCTGAATTCTTCTCGTTCGGCATTTTTTAATCGCAGCTTTCATTAAAGTTTCTCCATATCCTTGCTTTCTGTAGCTTTCTTTCACTGCAATAAAGGAACACATCAAATGGACTTGTAAGGTACAAAGAAATGGAAGAAAGATCAAATAAGTTCATGACAAGCATATAAGTAAAAATAAATGGAAGTGATGAACAAAATATCCTACAATAATCATTCTATATAATTCCCTGAAACTCAAAAGAATTGATCAAGGGCTTGTTAGATGTTTCAATTACTTCGAATCTGCATAGTGTTGGACACTCTTGGATTGAAGCATTCATCCAAATGTTAGGTGCAAATGTAATAGCTAGCTGTGGTTTAAGTCTATATATGCTGTAGACCCTGCAAGACTGTAACTTGCATCTTTTGTTTATTCTCTTCTGCAGTTCCATCCCCTGGTTCTCTGTACCAGTTCTCTCCAAAGGAAAAAAGAAATCCTATCCCACTGAATAAAGAGAATTTATTTCATAATTACAGCTCACACTTACATGCCTATTACTATGTTTTGATAAGGCCCTTTCAGTTCAATGCTAATAATTTTTTATAGTTTTTGTTATTTTTCCTTAATTATGCCTTCTTAAGGGAAAAATAGTCTGGTTTCACAGACAACAACAATCATATTACATTACACTTGTGAAACATTTTTTGCTTGATTCAATCAGAACATCCATCATAGGGCGTACTCAATATGATCATTCTCCTCAATCATAGATGTCCGAAAGACCGTATCCTTCAATGTATTACATGATTCAAAGTCCACTAGCAAGTTTGAAGTTGGAAACAGTGACAGAAATGCTTTGCCTCCAAGGAGAAAATCTAAAAAGCTTTTTTCATCTGTGCTTTAATAGTAAAATAGTTCGACAAAACTGAAGGAAATTGTACAAACTACAAACTACATATTCCTGCTAAGTAATCCCGCCTGCTGTGGTGAATCACTCGTTTCAACTTTCTTAATCTTATTCCATGGGCTTCAGCCTCAGAATCACTCATTTCGACCTTGTGCAAAGAATTTTCAATGGAAAAATGCAGAATGCATGTCTTCTGCTTGGTTAGCAACTTTGCTTAAGAGTACTTCTTTCCGCACTTCACTGAATAAATACGCAAGCTCACAAATTTCCAACAATTACAAAGTGCACACTTTTCATTACTCTCATCTGCACCAACTCTGGCTACCAGATCAAAAGTGGTGTCCTCCTCTACAAAGAAGTCATTTCTTTCCTTTTGTTTAATATTCTCTGTCCCCATATCTAGAAACCCTCCCACCATGAATCAAAGTGGTACTCCTAAACGCGATACAAGAATTCAAAGTTGAGATTTTTTTCTTATAATGATCCATACCAGGAAATACTACATTGACAAAGTAACTGAATCCTACACTGAAAGAAGAGATGAAACCTTTAATAAGAACAGAGTGGAGGAAGAAACCAGATGATACATCACTCCCTATAAATTCCTATTATGAGTAATCCTCAAGGAGACAAACTGTTGATAATGCCTTGAATCTGATATTAACCCAGTGGAAACCCATATGACCCCAGCGCATCACAGCCGCTCGAATAATTGGGGCGGCGAAGCCGCCCGTCCCATACGGGGGTCTATTTTGTATTGGGAGTCCATATATAAACTCCCTAGGGTTTGGGTTATTCTGCATCTTGTATCATCTGCTATTTTTTCCACATCAAAGAAACAACTCTAGCCGCCGCCCGAGGACGTAGCCCAGTTAAGGGTGAACCTCGTAAGTCTGTGTGTCTTCTCTGTGTTGATCTCTCTCTCGCCTATTTTTTCATAACAAACTGGTATCAGAGCCAGGTTCGTCGGCGAATCGAGATCAGGCGAAGTGATGATGTCCAACAATGTGAAGATCGAGAAGTTCACCGGGCGAAATAGCTTTGGGCTATGGCAGATTAAGATGCGCGCACTTCTGAAACAACAGGGGATCTGGGCACCGCTCGCGAAGACCAAAGCGAAGGAGACCGATACGAAGGGCAAATCTAAGGAGATCGATCTCGAAGATTTGGCATCGCAGGAAGAGAAGGCGCACTCGATGATCCTGCTGTGTTTGGCGGATGAGGTGATAATCGAGGTCGCCGATGAAGAAACGGCGGCGGGTCTGTGGTTGAAACTTGAAGGTCTATACATGACGAAGTCCCTCACCAACAAGTTGCTATTGAAGCAACGTCTGTTCACCCTCCGCATGCAAGAAGGTACCCCTCTGAAGGAACATCTTGATCAACTAAATACTATATTGATGGAGTTGCGAAATATTGATGTGAAGATTGATGATGAAGATGCTGCCCTACTTCTGTTAGTTTCTCTCCCTCCTTCGTTTGAAAATTTTGTTCAATCTATGATCGTCGGGAGAGATACTATAAGTTTGGAAGAAGTAAGATCGAGTCTACATACTCGTGAACTTCGGCATAGGGCTTCTGGTAGTTCTGCAGAGACTCAAGCCGCAGGATTGATTTCGACTGCGGAGAAGGGACATGCCTCGAAGAAGGGCAAGCCAAAGCCGAAGTACAAGAAAACAAATCCGAGAGACATCTGCAATTATTGTAAGGAACCAGGCCACTGGAAGAAGGATTGCCCCAAGAAGAAAAATACAACAGTTGCTGCTGTTGTACATCAGGGCAAAGACTCGGAAGATGATTTGGTTCTTGCTGCAACTGATCAGGGATGTCTAGAGGAAGGTTGGGTTCTTGATTCGGGGTGTTCCTATCATATGACTCCGAACAAGGAGTGGTTTTCAACTTATCAAGAGTTTGATGGCGGAAACGTTATCATGGGCAATGATGCGTCTTGCAAGATTGTTGGAATCGGCTCTATCCAGATTAAAACCAATGACAACAAGATGAGGACACTAACAGATGTCCGTCATGTTCCGCAATTAAAGAAGAATCTGATATCATTAGGAGTCTTGGACTCTAAAGGATGTCAGATCAATGCTGCTGGAGGTGTTCTTACTGTCACAAAGGGTGATACTGTTGTCATAAAGGGAGTCAGGCAGAAAACCTTGTACATACTACAAGGCCAAACAGTCTCTGGGGTTGCTGCGGTGGCTAGTTCATCAGATTCAGAGGTGTCAAAGTTGTGGCATATGCGGCTTGGACACATGAGTCAGAATGGGATGAACATTCTCAGCAAGAGAGATCTTCTAGGAGGTCAGAAGATTTCTGAAATCAACTTCTGCAAGCACTGCGTCTTCGGCAAGCAGCGCCGACATCATTTCAGCAAGGCAGTGCATAGAACGAAGGCGACCCTTGACTATATCCATGCTGATTGTTGGGGTCCCTCTCGTGTTTCATCTTTGGGAGGCGCTAGATACTTCCTTTCTGTGATTGATGACTACTCAAGGATGACTTGGGTATTCTTGATGAAACATAAGAGTGAGGCTTTCAAGGTCTTCAAGGAGTGGAAGATTCTGGTGGAGAATCAGACATCAAAGAAGGTGAAGCGCCTTCGTACTGACAATGGTCTGGAGTTCTGTTCGTCTGAATTTGATCAGTTCTGCAAAGATGAAGGCATTGCCAGGCATCACACCATCAGACACACTCCACAGCAGAATGGTGTGGCAGAACGAATGAACAGAACACTTCTGGAGAGAGCAAGATGCATGCTCTCTAATGCTGGCCTGAATAGGGCATTCTGGGCTGAGGCTGTTAACACAGCCTGCTACTTGGTGAATCGGAGCCCGGCGACTGCAATTGATCTCAAAACTCCTATTGAGGTATGGTCTGGAAATCCTGCTGATTATACTAACTTAAAAGTTTTTGGTTGTCCTGCATATTATCATGTCAGCGAAGGAAAACTGGAGCCAAGGGCCAAAGAAGGAGTATTCATGGGATATGGAGCAGGAGTGAAAGGCTACAGAATCTGGTCTCCCTCAGAGCACAAAGTAATCCACAGCAGAAATGTAACCTTTGATGAGGCTTCAATGCTTCAGCTGAAGGTGGAGGTTGTTGATGCAGTACCTGAGAGTGTCAACAAACAGGTGGAGTTTGAGGTGGCTCAAGTTGAGGATGATACAGGAGGACAACACCAAGTTGATCAGCCAGAGCTAGCAGAATCTGAAGAGCAACCAGAAGAGGAGTCTATTGCTGTTGGGCGTCCTCGCAGGCAGGTGGGTCCTCCTAAGAGATATGGTTTTGAGGACATGGTTGCTTATGCATTGCAGGTAGCTGAAGAGGTGGAGTCTCCAGAGCCATCAAATTATAAGGCCGCCATCTCATGTGCAGAATCAGAACAATGGATCGCTGCAATGGGTGAGGAGATGGAATCTCTTCACAAGAATCAGACATGGGAGCTGGTCAAGTTGCCAAAAGGCAGAAAGATTGTAGGCTGCAAGTGGGTCTTCAAGAAGAAAGTTGGAATTCCTGAAGTTGAAGGCACAAGATATAAGGCACGCCTGGTTGCTAAAGGCTACAGTCAGAAAGAGGGAGTTGACTATAATGAGATCTTCTCACCAGTTGTTAGACATACTTCCATTAGGGTGCTGCTTGCCCTTGTAGCACATCAGAATCTGGAGCTTGAGCAACTAGATGTGAAGACTGCCTTTCTACATGGAGAACTTGAGGAAGACATTCTGATGAGTCAACCAGAGGGGTTCTCTATTCCAGGAAAGGAGGATCATGTCTGCAGCCTGAAGAAGTCTTTGTATGGACTGAAGCAGTCTCCACGGCAATGGTACAAGAGATTTGATACATTTATGATCAGTAAAGGATTCAGTAGAAGTCCTTATGATTGCTGTGTGTATCATAAGAAGGTGAAGGACGGCTCCACCATCTTTCTGCTCTTGTATGTTGATGATATGCTTATTGCTGCCAAGTACATGTCAGATGTTCAGAATTTGAAGAAACTTCTCAGCTCAGAGTTTGACATGAAGGATCTGGGTGCAGCTCAGAAGATTTTGGGGATGGAGATAGTCAGGGATCGCATACAGGGTAAACTTTTCTTGTCCCAGAAAAGCTACATTCAGAAAATTTTATCCAGATTCGGTATGGCTTCAGCAAAGTCCCTCAGCACTCCATCAGCTTCTAATGTGCATCTTTCCACAAGCTTTGCACCACAATCTGATGTAGAGAAGGAGTACATGCCTCGTGTCCCTTATGCAAGTGCAGTTGGAAGCCTAATGTATGCTATGGTGTGCACGAGACCTGACATTGCTCATGCAGTTAGTGTTGTCAGTAGGTTTATGAGCAATCCAGAAAAAGAACATTGGCAAGCAGTGAAGCGCATATTTCGGTATTTGAGAGGAACATCTGACATTGGCCTCATTTATGGAAGTGATATCGAATGTTTGGTTGCTGGTTATTCAGATTCAGATTATGCTGCTGATGTGGATTGAAGAAGATCAATGACAGACTATGTCTTCAATTTGGGCAGTTCTGTTATCAGTTGGAAGGCTACTCTACAGTCTTCAGTTACTCTGTCTACTACTGAGGCAGAATACATGGCTTTGACAGAAGCTGCAAAGGAAGGAATCTGGTTGGAGATCTTGGACTACATCAGAATCTGGCTATTGTGCATTGTGACAGCTTGAGTGCTATAGGCCTAGCAAAGGATCAAGTTCATCATGAGAGGACTAAACACATTGATGTTAGATATCACTTCATCTGTACTGAGAAGAGGATCAAAGTGAAGAAAGTTGGCACTGCAGATAATCCAACATATATGTTCACCAAGTCAGTTTCTCATAGCAAGTTCCAACATAGCTTGGACTTGCTAAACATAAATAATTGACAGTATCTCCGAGGCGGGGTTGGCGGCGACAGAGCATGACAGATTTATATTCTGAAGATGATTCAAGTCAAGGTGGAGATTTGTTGATAATGACTTGAATATGATATTAACTCAGTGGAAACCCATATGACTCCAGCGCATCACAGCCGCTCGAATAATTGGGGCAGCGAAGCCGTCTGTCCCATACGGGGGTCTTCCCCTGCGGGGGCTCAGGGGCGGAGCCCCCGAAACTTAGACAGCCTTAGGACTTATGTTTCATATTTTGTATTGAGAGTTCATATATAAACTCCCTAGGGTTTGTGTTATTCTGCATCTTGTATCATCTGTTCTTTTTCTCACATTAAAGAAACAACTCTAGCCGCCGCCGAGGACGTAGCCCAGTTAAACGTGAACATCGTAAATCCGTGTGTCTTCTCTGTGTTGATCTCTTTCTCGCCTATTTTTTCATAACACAAACAAAAAAGAAAACAACATATTCTTGCAAAAACAATGAACAGAATAATACAGGAAACAAAAGGTATCAGAATTCCATGGAAACAAAGGCATGCCACTAATCATTTAGCAGTAAACCATCCAAAATAGCAGAAGTAAGTCTGACCACCTGCAAGTTTGGTGATGGAGGCGCACAAGGAAGAGATCCAAGAGTACATCACGTAGCCCACAACTTCCTCTTCCTCTCCCCCTCCATCTTTTCCTGTGATCTTGGCGTACAGCAAACCGTTGTTCCTCTTTCTCAGCTCCTCGTGGAAGGATTTGGACAAGGATTCGTGCTTGGGGAAGATCCTTCTCTCCATCCTCACGATCTCCTCCACCAAACCCTCGCAGTTTTTGACAGGATCCAGTTCGACGACGACAGCCGCCATCGCCGCCGCCGACGAAAGATTCGAGTTTCTTTGCTGTGGATACGCTGTTCCTGTTGCTTGGAGATCTCAGTATACGTATAACTTTGTTATTATGCGGACAATGGAAATGGTTCGAACAATTAGGACCGAACCGGTTTGATTGGCCGGTCTAAAACCTTGAGCCGACCGGGTCTTATGTGACACCCAACCTTCTGTTCTGGGCCTTCTCGCTCGCGTCTCTCTTCCCTTATTCCACTTTTTGCCTCCGGCGGCGGCATCGTTCACGTACGAATCGAGTCATGGCATTGAAGGCTTCGCTGCTGCTCCATCGCCGGGGCTTGTCTCGTGCTCTCGCGTCGCCCTCCGGCGTCTCTCCCGCTTCCCTCTTCCGCCTCCACGGCGCCTTCCACACCGGTAAACCCCCCATCCTTGGAATATAAGAGATCCTCCTCTCCTTTTCCCTATCTTTTTCCTCGAGGTATGTTGCGAAGCGAAAGAAGCCTCATTTGGATGTGTATAGTGCTTGGTGGTCTCTATGTGTTGATACGATGTTGTGAAACCGGGGTGATCGGCTGTGTAAACCGTAATGTAAACTCCTTCATCTTTAGGGCTTTTGGTCGAACAGTTGAAGTGTGTGATCGCTTCTGCCTTTTTCCTCCTCCAACTGCTTTGGGAATGGCAATTTCTACAAGTTCATATTGGGAAAATAGTAAACTTTTATTTTATTTTGTTATCATGCTTTATTTCGGGTATCCATAGTATTTGATGATCCATGCACATTGAAGAAGTGGCTCACATGTTGTGACAACGTTTCTTTACTTCATTTTTCGTTGAGCACGGGAAGCTTGTGATCGCTTCTGCTTCTGTCACACACACACTAGAAGAATGGTTGCAGAAAATTATGAAAAACTAATAACTGGGGGCAAAGTAAAGATTGATATTATTCTCACGTCCATGAAGACTTGCTATAGTGGAAAACTATCAACATATTAATTTTCCCGTATTAGCTTTGGTCCTGAATAATTACCTCTTCGTCTCATGGTTGTGTAATGCTGCTTCATAAGATATATTTGATAGGATTATAGGAACATCCCTGACGTAGGCTTCCTCGTGAAGAATATGTTGTTTGTGGAAAGATATTCCTGCGCCGTAAAAGCTGGTCTGTAATTTCTTAGTCACTTTTTCTTTCTTATATTCTATGTGGATCAAGTTCATCTTACTATCTTTCACAGTTATGCTGCTACGTGGTCAATTTATAACAAATGTCCATCTGTCATTTTTTTTGTTTATTAACTCATTAGTTCGACATCATGACTCGTGAATTTCCCAATTTATAGTGTTGCGATGACAACATGTAATAGGTGAATTGTACGATCAGTTTGCCTCATTGTATGAAAGACAAGTCCAAAACTGATTAAATGCATTTAAATTGGCATTATGCATCCTTATCTCGTTAAATATCTCCCCTTTTTAGATTGGCACTTTTTATAAACTGTGCTTGTCTGGTACAAACAGGTCGTGACAATTTTGGACAAAGTGGAGATCAAGTTGAGACTGCAGATGAACTTGAAAAACGTCTGTTTGGCTCTTCAGACAATAGCAAGGAAGCCGACCCATTTTATCGAAAACTTGATGAACTTGAGAGGGCTGGAAAAAATAAAATGGGCTCTAGATGGAATGAAGGTCGTAATTCCCAATTTGGTAATGGCATAGGCGGAGGCTTTGATTCACTGTCAGATGGAATGGATGAGAAGTTGGACAATGCTGCTCGCTCAATATATAATGATGAAATACAAGATGATGAGGACTATAAATTCAGACCTGAAATGAATTTTATGCCTGGAGATACATATACTCCAAGGGTAAGAGGCATTGCAATTGCTAATCTTCTCAACTATTTCATTCTCATTCGCTGAAATTCTCGGATGCTTATATTTCTCCTTAATAAGCATTATAACATTTTTCCTGGCACTTACTCTATTAAATATTAGGAGATATTTCAGATATCATTTACTTTAATTAAATTAGCACAAGGGTTTTGAACAACAATATTTCTTAGTTTCTTTTTTGAGTACATTAGAGCTGCATTTGATTCTTTCCCATCTTTCAAACAATTTTCTGGTATTTTATATGGTGTTTCTGTTTGCTATAATTTATTCTTAATTTTCTTTTCATGTTAATGGTTATTCTTTTTATTTTTTTTTTTGCTGAAGCCCTCCTTTCAACAAGACCAAGGCGACAAATAATGAAGGGTCCTGATCTGATAACTTGATACCTAAGGTTGAATGGGTTGAAAATGATCAGGACCCTTGATGGCTGATCCAAGTGTCCTAGAGAAGGATTGCCAGGTTGCTGAATGGATGTCACATTCACTTTCCTCTTGTTTGAAAATTATCAATGACCTACTGATCCGTTCTAGGTCCCTTGGATCTGCCATTAGGTTTCTGATATAATACCTTGATGATTTGGGAAGGGCTTAAAATGAACAGGAACCTAAATGGCTGATTTAAATGATTAGCAGTTTACCTTTCCTTGATGCAGTAGTATGTAAAACTCTTTTTGATCTTGCTTTGTTGGTATCCGCTCTATGATATCAGCGCTCAGCCTAATGCCCCAAATCATAATGCAAACTCAAATGACTTCTTTTTAAATATAATTTCAATCATGAATTGTATATGTAAGTGAAGCTTATTTGTGAGGACATGTATAAAATGTGTAATTCGACTTGCTAAGAAGAAGTGTGAAATCTATCTCAAAGAAAAACAATAAATCCAGATAGAACTGGAAACATGACAGCATATTTGGAAACTTGCCAGAAAAAACAAAAATCCAACAACACTCATAAGAGAATCTTTATATTTCAGTTACGAATGCAGAAACACTGATCCTTACTGACAACTTTTCCTTCTACATATTAAGTATTTTTTTCCCTAGAAAATTTTGTTGCTCCTCTGACAGAATGATACTTATTTTCTAAAGGATAATGTCTTTTCTTTGATAATTGTCATGCATAAAATAGTACCATAGATACCAGTACATGTATCTTTGTATATGGTGATGATATTGTTCTTGCTAAGAAGCAAAAATAAGAGAGACATGTGAATCAGACTTGTTCTACTGCTTGGAAGACATAATCTTGGACTTGTGATTTGGTGACTTGTGTCATTAGGATACATTTTTAACATTATTTATTGTATTCACGTTACCAGTAATTCGACAGAGATATAATAGGTAAAATTCGAGATCATTCGTGTAAATCACCTGAAGCTCTGATATACAAGTATTCAAATGAGATGATTATATCAAGTGGGATATATGATACTAGTCTGACATTTGTTGTTGGGGCATATCATCCAGGAAATTGGAACTGTTTAAACATCTCCCCTTTGGGCATTTGAAATTGTCTGGAGTTGAGTAGGAAAGACATTGATTTTGCCAAATCTTGATTTGTCTTCAGGTCCATTTATTTTTCACATTGCAAAATATTATATATGTCAGCCTTCTCATAAGCGCATTGGTTTCATAGCCTTCTCCTGCTACTTATAACTTTCAAGATGGTCGACGGTACGTCTGTTGGTGTCTATATGTGGACCTTATTTCTTTGTTAAGAAGCTTTGAAAATTCATTCTACCTCTATAATACTTGCAAGAACTCACCCACTTCCTCCCTAAAGGACTCTAAGAAAGAACTCACCCACTTATCATGATCTCTTGTCCTTTTGCTTTAGTTTGTAATTTTTTGACATTATTCTTAGGTTCACAATTCGTCTAAAAAAAAATTCTTAGGTTCACAATTAAATATTTATAGTACTTCTCTGTGCCAAACGCACTAGGTTTCTGGATTCTTAATTACTGGCACACTCTGTTAGACTTATTCTTAGTATCGATATTTATTTATATTGCTATTTTATACAGGATCTGGATCTTACTAAGCCTGCAATACCAAAACCCTTTAAAAGAGAAGAGTTTGAGACGACCACTGAGGAAGTGTTGAAGAAAGCAGATTTTAGGGTGAGTGCAATACCAAAAATTTTAGCTTCAATTGATCGTTTTGGTGTTTACGTTGTATCTTAGAGATTTCATTCTATTCTTTGTTGTTAGTAATTTTATGCTTTACTCTTTCATGTAACCAACTACTATTTTCTGTCAATATTTTTTTCTACTAACATTATATCCTACAGATCTCATGTGTCTCCAACTTTACCAGTAAATAATTTTTTTTTACATCATTGGTACAGCACACATGCAGAGCAGATTGTTGCTCTTTGAAGAACCTTATGTTTTAAGATCCTTGAGTTTTGTAGTATGACCAATTGTCCATAAACAAATAATTTGAAATAATGTATGTACACCATTAGTGTGTGTACGCTTGCGCATTGACATAGCAGATTATTACTCTTTGACAAAGCTTTTGTTTTAGAATCCTTGAGTTCTTATAGGATTTTTTAGAAAGCTTTTTATAAGATTACCAATTGTGTAGAAACAAATCATTTGAGTTAATGTTGTATGGTGTTACATCATGTCCCTTGTTGATAAAGCAGAACCACATATTGTAACTGTGCAACAGAGAGAGAGAGAGAGAGAGAGAGAGAGAGAGAGAGAGAGGTTACACCTGTTTTGGAACTATATCATCATTTTTCTTGAGTTCTAGGTTATTGTCATCTACCAGCTCCTTTGTCTAGACGGGGCAATATAACGCTAGCATCCCATCATCAACATCATAGGAGTTTGCTGTATAAATAACATATTATTCATACTAATTCCTAAAATGTTATTATGTTCGACCTGCAGTTGGAAATAGTTCATGTTTGGGATAATTCCTCTCTTCTCTTTTGAAGTGTGGAGTCTTTGCTAGTGATTCTTGATCAGATCAATTAATACTTGCATTTGATCATGTGCAGAACGTTAGGTTCCTGTCAAATTTTCTCACAGAAGCAGGAATTATTATCAAAAGGAGTCAGGTATTTTTCCTAAGCAAGAGATTACTAATACTAAACATAACTTCTGACATAGACATGGTAGAGATTTCTCACGACTTTAATATCGCCTTTGTGGCAGACTCGTATCAGTGCGAAAGCCCAGAGAAAGGTTGCAAGAGAGATCAAGTTAGCAAGGGCATTTGGGCTCATGCCTTTTACAACAATGGGAACCAAACCCTTCGTCTTTGGAAGGAACATGAAGGACCAGGACGAAGATTACGAGTACTACGACGTGACTGCTCCTGATTCGTACGAGGAATCATAGTGCTAAAAATCACTCGTCTTCTTTTTCGTTCTATTTTCATGACTCGAGATAAGTAAGTTGTGCCAATTTGTTAGGACCTGTACAAGAAGGAATGTCTTAATGAACAGATCTCTGTTCACGAGATTCAAAAGTTATATTCCAGTGTAATTTTAACTCACTTTTAGATTTTTTTTTTGTCAAAGAACTGTCTTCTCTGTTCCTGGTGCTATTAAAATAAAATTAAGATGATAAATGACTCATTTTGAGCAGTGTGTTTAGAATGTCATCAGTCAGCTTTTGGGTCTTTTTAGGCTCTGTTTGGCATAATTAGCGATTTAACTAGTTAATAACGATATCATTAGAGGATAACGATTCAAATGATGAATAGCGATTAGCGCTTAGCGATTAGTTTTTAGCGGTCTATCAATAAATGTGATTGGCAAGTAACGTTTGAATTAATTTATGAGCATTATGAGAGTTTTTAAATTATTTATATTATTATATGTATCAGAAAGGGTATATTAAACAAGAAATTTTCGTGCGTTACTTTTGAACCTCTAGACATTGGGTGTTCAAACGTCTCAATACGCTCGCAGTCCGTCGCTTGTCGTTATTTTTTTTTATATTTATCAAATATGTTAACAAGTATTTTGACTAAGTTAAAATGTTAAACGTTATATCATAATTTTTTATGTCATGTCAAACAGGACTTTAATCTATAAGCCTACAATGTCTTGGCTACAAATGACGCCCTTGTAAATACAATACAATGCGATACATTTTTTCTTTAAAAAAATGTAGAATCAAATTAAAAGTATCTTATGAATACAATGAAACTATTTAACATCTGTGGAATATTTCCAAGTTATATGATGGTTGCTGCAAAATAGTTTTGATTAGGGGATAAAGGGCATGTCTATTAGGACAAATAGAGCATTTTTTGCTATGCGTAAAAGAAAAGGAAGGAGGAGGGTCTCCCAACAAAAAAAAAAAGGTGCGTTTGCCGGGAGTCGAACCCGGGTCAATTGCTTGGAAGGCAATTATCCTAACCGTTGGACTACAAACGCTTTGATGTGTTGAAATAATTTGTAAAACTATTTAAATATCTTCATAATATCAAACAAAAGTGCTATGTCAAACAAGTCGTTTATCTTTATGTATATTTTGTTAAAATAATATGATACGAAGAAAAATAGTATGTCAACGAAGTTGTCTATCCTTATGTATTTTTTGGCTAAAGTGCCATGGTACTAGTAAGCTTAAGATGCTAGATATTCTCAATTTATTTTTATTTATTTATTTACTAATTGACAAAGTGGTTAATAGAAAGGATAAATTAAGAATGAAAACTAAACTTCTAATTATTATTATCTATATGTCAATTAAATTAGCATATTAAAAAAATTTGTCAAGCCTTTAACCTATATTATTTAAATCAATTTATCAAACACATTAACATAAAACAGAGTTTTGACATCTATCAAATCTCTAAACTTTGTCAACCACAAACTGAGATGAGAGCTTGAGATTCATTTGTGTCTCCTTCTATTTTGTTAATGTTAGAGATAAATCACTTTGACGAAAAAAAAAACAACTTTATTCTTATTATATACCATTACACTTGTACCCTCAAGCAGAACAAGAAATTGATGAAACATTCCGAAAGACTTGGAAATCGCTCTACTCGACTTCATTTTCCTCCATAGTGTGTTCCAAGGTGATCTACTGGCCTCATCGTTCAAGTAGAACGAGATTTTGCATTGGAATAGCATCCTTTAATGCCACTTTTCAAAGTTTAATGTCATTACTTAAGCATTTTAATATAATTAAATAAGAAACCATCGTATTCTTATATTATATAATATTTCGTATACCATAAAAATGTTAAAAACAAAAGGTAGAAAAAAATTAAAAAAATGAATTGATTTGGAAATGACCATAAGATCATCATACATTGGTATATGAATATTTGAATCCATTGGTCATAAATCATATGCCTCTAAATTGCAGTTGAATCGAGGTAAAAGTGGAGATAGAGGGGAAATTATTATGTCCCGGACAAGAAAAGCTATTTGGATCGGAAATACAAATAAAAGAATAGACAGAGAATAAATTCATTTATATTTTAATAAGTGAACATATTTTAATTTTAATTATGTTCCTAAATTTTTTAGGAATAGACTTATTTCAATTTTGTGAAATATAAATAGTGATTTTATGAATTTTGAGATAATTTAAAAAATTAAGATATTGACTAAGTTAATTATATTTTAAAAAGTGTTTGACAGAATTTTAGAAATGGAAAAAATAAAGGTGCTACCTATTTAATTAGGTAGCACCGTACTGCTTATGTTAACAAACATAGGATGTTAAATATAAAGTGGATATATTTTTTTTTCTTTCTTAAATAATTTATTATAAGTTGTTAAATATACAGTATATTTAATATTTTACTATTGATAAAGTAGGTAGTACGGTGTTACCTATTTAAAAAGTTAGCACCTTCGTTGAACTCATATATATATTAGTAGTTATAATAAAATAACAAAGATTCAAATCCTGGAGTCCTCCTAACTTTTTTTTAATACATAGATACAAAAAGAAAAGAACAATATATCAAATATGAATAAATCGCACACAAGAATTATTTTCTCACATTATATTCTATTAATTGTACCTTTTATTTTCCTCCTCCAACACACACACACATATATATATATATATATATATATATATTGCAATGAATTATGATTAATCACACTTGCTTTAAGAACAAACTCCCCCAAGAAATTATATACACTTGTAACTATATTTATTTTGTTAATAGAATCGAAAGTATAAAATACGTTTTGTACGTTCTTTGAGTACTTCCTTTCAGTGGTCTGGTCACCGCCTCTCCCTCTCTTTCTCTCTCCTTTCAGTGGTGTGGTCACCGCCTCTCTCTCTCTCTCTCTCTCTCTCTCTCTCTCTCTCTCTCTCTCTCCCTCCCCTTCCTTCCTTCAAGTTCCGAGCTCATCACAGCAGTCACTGCTCTCTCTCTCTCTCTCGTCCTCGTTTGTTCCGCCAAGCAGCCACATTTGGCTTTGCTGTTGCTGCTGCTGCTGCCCGGTTGAAGCATCCCCAAAAAATGCGGCTCAGGGGAGCCAGCAGAAGAGCTCCCGACTCCGCCTCCGGCTCCGGCGACCGCCGCGATGCCCGCCGCACTCTCTTCCAGCCGGGGGCTAAAGTGGAGGTCCGGACCGACGACGAGGGCTTCCGAGGCGCCTGGCACGAGGCCGTGGTCCTCCGGAGCTTCCCGACCTTCCGCCGCTACCAGGTCTCCTACGCCTCCCTTCTCTCCGACGAGGACCCGTCCGAACCCCTCCGCGAGGTCGTCAGCCGGTCCAACATCCGCCCCCCGCCCCCTCCTGTCGCCGGCGACGAGGTCTACCCCCTCCACGCCCGCGTCGAGGCATTCCACAACGATGGGTGGTGGTTCGGAGTCGTGTCCGGAGTCCTCCCTGCCGTCGGCAGGTACAATGTGTGCATTCCGACCAGCCGGGAGGAGATCGAGTTCGGTCACTCGGAACTCCGCCCTCAGCTCCACTGGGTCGGCTCCCGGCGCCGATGGATTCCCGCCGAAGAAATGGTAAAAAATCTCGCCGTTTTCCATCAGAAACAAAAAAAACCCTTAATATTTCTCCATTGAATCCTTCCCAACTTTTGAAAAAAAAAATTTGCTTTTTCTTGTATCTCACCATTTCAGAATCATGGACAACCCAAATTTAAAGTCGGAGACACGGTAGAAGTGACCAGGGACAGAGGGAACCATGGCGCCGCGTGGTTCCATGCCACCATCGTCAATGCGTTCGACAGCAGTACGTTCTTGGTAGAATATTGCGATGTGAAGTCGGAGAGCAACGCCATGCTGCCCATGGAGGAGATTCTCGACAGCCAGTACATGCGGCCGGGGCTGCCTGCAGCATCCCTGGCTAAGGATTTCACTCTGGGAGATGAGGTAGAGGTGCTTGTTGAACACGGCTGGTCGGCCGGCACCGTGTTGGAGGCTTTGGATGATGAGAAGTACATCATTAAACTCAAGCATTCTGAGGAGAAACTGAAGCTTGGATGCGATGAGATGAGGCACCAGCGATTTTGGACTGGTGTCCATTGGGTGTTCAAGAACAAGGTGACAGTTTTTTATTCAAACTGTTCAAGTTTTATGCTTTGTTGCTTCTCTTATCTTTTTTTTTTCCTTTATTTTGGTGTCTAGGTTCTGTGTTTCTTATGCTTGTTCTTTAAATTATTGAAGGACAGTGATGAGTTCATTTTTCTTTGATTGTCTTGTTAGTTTTACTAGTAGTTTATAGACATTATCATTTTCTGTGAATAACACATTCTAGCAGAAGGTTCGGAAGTTGCTGGATTCAGGTGGAACCAAGTCTCCTAAAAGGAACAAAAGGGCAGCCAAAAGTTCTAGCTTTCCTATTCATCAATCAGCTTCCAGTGACAATGGTGACGTCGCGCAGGAACATAATGCTGATACGTCCTCTATTAAGTGGATAAAGACATATTCGCTCAAGAGGCCAAGGTCTGAAGGTAAAGCTGTGGCATCAAAATCAGCAAATGCAACTTCATCAGAGTATATTACAAGGCTAGAGCTTAATGATAGTGTAGAATTTGGAGGAGCCTCAGTAATCCCAACAGGGTTGGAGATTGAGAAGCGAGTCTTAAAGGAGAAACATCATTCTATAAGTCCAAATCCCATGCCACAGGAGCGCGGCCCCAAACACAATAGTTCCAATGTGAATGATATATCCCAGTTACCTCTTAGTGATCAAGAACTTTTGGTTTCTAATCATGATGGCTCAAGACATGAAGCAGAAACACTTGAAGTCAATGACAGTCTTGTTCATAGTGAACATAATGATTTCATCCCAATTACAAAGTGGACTAACTCTAAATGTTCATGGTCTTCTAAGGTGATCATTAGAAAGAGAAGAAAGAGATTTATTGTCCAAGTCCCCAAAAGAAGAAAGTTGATCCTTGATATTGTAAGAATTTGACTTAAATTTTTAGACAAAAATTGTGTACTCATCTTTATCTTTTGAATTCTAGAATCATTTCCATTTTCTTATGTTGACCATGGTAGGATTCAAGGGAGCAATCACAGAGTCAGATCATTGCTGAGACAGGAGGTAGGCCTCCAGACATGTTCGTCAGTGGCACGGGCGAATTTGTTCGATGTAAGCATTAATGCATTAGAAAAGTTAGCGTAGCAAGAAAATTATATGCTGAAACCTTCTAAATATTTTTCAGGTGAACTAGAGAATCCTGAAAATTCACCGGTAGTTGTGGAAAGTGGAGATGGTAGGAAAAACGATGATCCAAATCAGGGTGTGCATGGAGGTAAATAGTTAATAGTTTGTCAACAAAATGAAGCCATTCAAGTTCATCATCAGTTTTAGACATACCAAGTGATTTAATTTATAATGTCCATGTGTACTCTTTTTGTAGACAAACCATGTGAAGACAGTAGTTTTGTCATTGCCATGCATGAGGATAGTATTGAGAACCAGAGAGCACTGCTTGATCCCCAACCTAGTGCAAAGAAGGTTCCATTGCCATTTGTAAAGAACTCATTATTATGGGAATCAATTGAGTCCATGGACATTTTCAGAAAGATACCACAAGAGCCACATTTCCGCTGTTTGGAGCAGCATTCGACAAATTTCCAAGAAGGAATGGCTATAGGCCTTATGGTTTCATTTGCTAACTTGGTTTCTAGCATAGAGAAGTTGTCTATAACTGAAGCTCCAACGTCACTAGAAGAAAAACTGAAAGCTCTTGAAGCCTTTGAAGCAAATGGGTTCAATGTCGAGTGCGTAAAGATGCGCCTCACAGAGTTGCTTCAACTTCAACTTAATCAGACAGAATCAGAAAGGTTAAAGTCAATGCTTGAAGCAAAGATGGTGGAAACTAAAGAAGATTGCAACAGTATCAATGCAATAATCACATCATATGACATGGCTATAGGAGCGCTGGAGAGCAACATTGCTCGTATTCTTGAGAAAAAGGATTCTATGATGAAACTAAAAGAAAGTAGTGAGTCTGACCTTGTCAAGTTCGAAAGTGAGGCACATGAAGCTGAAGAGGTTTGTCGCACTGCGAAAGAACGCTTCATTGCTATATTAGCTACCCCATGGTGAGGTTCATATGTCTCTTGTAGCTCATTATGTTTGTGGATGCCATTATGATCCTGCATGCAAATATTTTTGGCGCTAACCAATTATTTCAATGCTGAAAATTCCTTTTCCCTTTTTTGGCGTAACTTGCCGCATATCTTTGACAGATTAAATCTGTGACTACAGTTTGCTCGTTTCAAAAAAATTATTACAGGTCACATGTGAAGCATGTCGGTGCCAAAGATTTGACTCGCTTTTATCATTTTTCTATGATTCATGTATCATATCCCCTTAAAAGTTTTGCATCTGTTATTTGCCTTTTTATTTATTAGAAGGATCCCAGCATGTTCTTCATTATTAGTCTTATTATATTAGTAAAGAGTTTCGTTGCTTTTATTGTAGCACACTATTTTGTGAGGAATTCTGTGGAAGATTCCTCATTTTTCGTTAATTAGATACTCGTTAAGGGCCTGTTTGGTTAGAGGTAAAAGGAGGGTAAAGGAGGGGAAGGGAAAGGAGGTTAATCGATTAACTTCGTTTGATTGTGTTTTTAACCGAGGGGAATGGAGGGGAATGTCTCCTCCATTTACCTCCATTCCCCTGCAAATGTCCATTTTTCTTTCAACCCCAAATTGGGGCGGAAAGGAGGGGAAAGAAATATTTAAACTACACTTCCAATTCTATCCATATGTAATTCAAATTTATAAACACATACATTAGGATATATTCGTCCAACAAAAAATATAATTCCCTTCCCTTCCCTTTAGTTATATCATCCAAATAAGGTTAATTGTTTCACCTCCATTCTCTTCCATTTCCTTTCCCTAGTTTCTCTTCCCCTCCATTCCCTTTCCTTCCCCTTCATAAGTGTTGAACCAAACAGACCCTAATTCATTCTTTGCGCCAGAGGGATCTTGTTGTCTTATTTGGCTTATCTAAATATCCAACATCTGAAAATTCTCTTTCCTTTAGAATGATAGCAGTTCCTTAAATGATTCCTGTTTTTGTTTTGCAGTTTTATCCTTGAAAGTTTAGTACTTATATGTGAACATAAATAATTGACTTGTAACATGTTTGAGGAATGCGGATACCCAAGTTGGATTTCTTTTGATCTCATAGGCATTCTAGATTTTATTGTTAGAATTTCAGGTTGCACAGCGGCCTTATTATATTTGATGTTAAGCAAAGCTCTTTTTTCCTCACCTCCGATAATCATGTAATGTTCTTCATACATTTGAGCAGGTGTGCTCCAAGAGCTTTGTAGTGTTGGATCTCCGGAAATAGCTGCAGGATTTTGTTCTCATCTATCAGATCATTCTCTGCTATGGAAGTTATTTTGTCACAGGCCTTGAGGAGAAGTGGGAAATGTCTGCTGCCTTTCTGTAACTATTTCTCATGATCCAACTCTCATTAGTCTGGAGAGGATCTTTTGTAACCCTAGCAGTGATGACAATTTTGAACTCAACAAGAACCCACTTCCAAGTTATCTTGTATATATTCTTGGAAGTAGTAGTTAGTGCATGATATCATGGAGAACGTTGCTCATATGATATGACATTGTCAAACTAGGGTCAATATGAAACTATTTATATGCTTTATTGCTATGTTTGAATTGATGCGTCACTTGCTCTTATATGAATTATAGGTACAGATCCGTCATCTTTGAAAGCTCTTTAACAAAGCAAATGAAGATGTAGCAAAAATGTTTGCCTTTGCCCAAACCACTGAGGAACCAAGTTCTGCTGTAGCTGTTTAAGTTTTAGGATCACTCAGGAAAAAAACACTACGAGATCATCCAATGTAATCATTTTTTTTCTATAATCACTGCACATGATATACACAAGAAATCCAAATTCAAATGATTTATCGTGCTAAAACATTTTTTTAAAGAATGCTAAAGCAGTTCTTATGCACTCTGTTTCTTAATAAAATCACAAGCAACTTAGTTTGCAAGTAACTAAACCTGATCAGGAAACCAATTAGCAAATGGATACCAGCCAAATGTTGATTAGTAAGTACATCAACATGATCATTGTTTGCCAATAATCATATACAGAGGGAAATACCACAGCCTTTCTTTAATGCACTACCAAAATTTCTTTTGAAGGGAAGCCTTAATTAGATGGAGTGCACTTCAGTTGAGACATAGACGATTAACCATTTCTGCTCAGTGCCGATGTCGAACTCTCAAACATTAGCGGTTGTCATCATGTTGCAGATGGTTTTCAAGCCACCAATATATGAATCTCTTATGAGAATTATTGGCCTCTTTAAAGATTAACTCGTATAAACCAAGATGCATAAGAAATTATTGATCATGCATCTAAAGAAGCAACTTGAGCCGTCGAGTCCAAAATCTGCTTTGTCTCTTCATTCTCTTGTATTCCATCAGCTTTCATCCTCTTCAGCAGTTCATCTACTTGTTTGCCTGCCCTGACATTGGCTTTCATCAACGTGTGATACATGTCTCTGTCTACTGGCATTGCAATCTTTAACAAGGCAACAAATGTCTCCACGTCTTTAAGTTCACCTGCATCCCCGAGATAATGTAATACACTCTTGACGACCTTAGGATTGGGCTCCCAACCTCCTTTAGGAGCGTACATGCACAAAGCATTCTTCATCAACTCGTGTGCCTTTTCCATCTCATCTTTCTCTGCGTAACCTACAGCCACAATCCCCCAACTACTTGCTCCTGGTGTCTTCCCTTTCTTTACAAAATCATCCAACATGTTCTCAGCCTTCTCTAGCAGTCCCTTCTGGCGGTACCCAACAAGAAGAATGTTTGGTACACGCCAATCTAATGCATTACCGCTTGACTCCCACTCTTTCATCAGGGCTTCAGCTTCCTCCAGCTCCCCAATTTTGACCAATGCCCCAAGCATGGTGGTATAGTCCTTATTGATGAACCTTTTACAATTTACCTTCTGAACTTCCCATAATCTCCACATCTCTGTCTTGTTTCCTAGGTGGCCATAGAGGGAGATCAGATGGTTGTAGCCGACAGCATCTCGTTTTTCGAGTTTTTCTTCAGCTTTCCTCAGAGCAGAAATGGCTTTGTCGGTCAGACCTGCTTTGATGTACATGTTTGCAACCACAGAATATGTATTCCAGTCAATGACAATTTGAGGCTGCTGTTCCATCTCTTCCAGAATCATCTCCATGGAAGTAATATCCGACCTTGTACCATATGAATTGATGCAAATCCTGTAGCTGAAATTATCAGGGAGCACTCCATTATTTTTCATTTCAGCCAGCACCAAAGGAACCTTTTCATGCTGATCAGTGTTGGTGTAAAGACACATTATGTCATTGTAAGGAAGAGAGGATGATGCTAATCCCATTTCCTTCATCTTGTTCATGTGGGACAATGATTTCTCTATTAATCGTTCCCTCACATAACAATTCAGTAACGCGCCATGGGCTTTCTCTGTCTTGTCTTTTGGACGCATGCTTTCAAAATATCTTTCGGCAGATTCAACTCCACGAACTTGACCGATCAGATCCAACTGGACTGCATGGTCGCTTTCCATGAATGACACATTTCCCTTGTTTTTCATCCATTCAGAAACCTGTCTCCATATGGCAGTGAAACAAATTTAAGATTCAGAGATATGAAAGTATTAACACACAAGCATATAGATTATCCATTTTTCTTCAACCAAATCTAAAGAGTTCCTATTGAAATATTTCTAGTATCAACACCTGAACATCTCTTTTCTATATAGCTTCTCATTTTTTCTCAATATTCTTGATAAAGAGATGAGCTTTGCATCATGTGTCGAAGTAAAGTTACCGCCAAAACATGATCCCTAGATAGGTGAGTTCCCAAAACTACCATCAAACTATTGCTTTAGTCCAAATACATTAGTAATTATGCAAATGATCCTTTTATCATCTTTAATGTACAAAGCAATGTTCCCAGTATTACCCGAGGATTCAAGACTGGTAACAGCCACATGCGATACATGATCAAGAGCTATCCATCTAAGATGCTACAAATTACTGCAGACTGACTGTCAAAGAAAAAGTGGACAGGAAAATAGGTCTGATTCTTCCTTCTTTCCCTTAGGTACAGACTACCTTGAGATAGATTAAAATTTATGCAATGTAAGGATCATATCATGGATCGTGATTAAAAAGCCAATATCCAAAATATTGGCAGGAAACAAACAACCTTTGGACTGCAGCAATAATCAAAGGTATTTTGTAGGAGATTGACATGGACCAGAATTATATAACTCGTATCAACAAGGGCAGGGATAAATCCAAATGCGGAAAGGTATGAAGATTATGGTTCAAGCCGAACTAGAATGGATCTTTTCATAGACCAAGGAAGGAGCAGGTTATAACCCCAGTCCTTTCATTTGTGCAGGAGCAATTCACAAGGAGTTTCATTCAGTTCTGGAGCCTTTCTTGTGATATTTTGAGAGGGCAAGTGACTGGCATCCAGCGCCCATCAATGGAACAATGTTATGAATGTTTAGTTCAAATAATTAAAAGGGAAGTCAGAAAATTTCTTGCTATCCATATTATAGTAACCGTAGACTGCCATGGGTATATCTGGTTGGGTATAGAAGACATCTCATAGTATAATTTTTAACCACATAGTTTTCGGAAACTCAACAAAAATAGTCTGCTAGAAGAAATTGCTTTACCATAATTGCTTAAGAATCTAAAACATTTTCCAATATACCTGGAGGCTGAAAAATAAGAAATTGATTGTAACCAGGGACATAACTTATGGAACAAAAATCCATTTTTTTCCTGAGCCCTGACTCCAACTTTAATCAACCAATTACTTACATGATCACGTTTCACACAGAGAATTCATCACAGGAAACCATATATTCTCAACAATCGGAAACATTCTCACTTTCTAAGAGATAAATGCACGAACAAGGATACTGCATGGTCGAAGAACACGCACCTCGAGGGCCTGCTTGTATCTGCGTCGCTTCCTGAGGTCCCGAACAATGTTCTGGAGCTCCACGTAGCGGACCTTGTTGCCCTTGTTGACCCAGCGATCGAGCTCCGGCTCGAGGCTGACACTGGGGTCTCCCAGCGGCCAAAGCATGGATTGCAACGTCTGGCGAGGGGCGCTTCTCGTGCAGTACCTCATGACAGAGATCGCCGCCGGAGAGGCCTCCGGTGACGGGAGTTGCTTCTGCAGCTGCGCGCTTCGGAGGCGAAGAGCGAGACGAAGAAGAGAAGAAGACCTCATGGCTGCGACCGCGAGCGCTTGGTGTTTGTTCGAATGTTTTAGAGAAAAAAAAAACCCGATCGCCATCCTTTTAAAACCTCCCGCTCGAGGGTTTTTGCTGCGATCATCGAGTTTGATCGAACCAGTTCCGGTTCGGGTTCAAGTGGGCTTTCAAGCCTGAAGACAATTTTCACCTGTCTCAAAGTATATATTATTATATTGACCCAAAAAAAAAGAGTATATATTATTATATTATAAAAGTATAAGTTCTAAATCTTATTTTATTTCTTATATATATATATATATATATATATATATATTATGCGTGATAGGTTCAAAATAAATTGTAGTGATGTAGCACACTAATGCCATGTAAGCTTTATCGTTATTCTAACATATTTTTTTAGAATAAGATTTATCATTTAAATATAAAATTATTAGCGGAAAATATTCTATTATCATCTTTTATTATATATATTAGTAATATGGTTGTAACGTTATAAAGCTCTATTCACATCATTTGGGTTCAGTCCTAGTCATATAATGTATTAGTTCATATGTATATAAAATTTATTTTATATAAATTATTATAGTAAACTTGTGTTCTCGAATGTTTATCTTTTTTAATAATATATATATATATATATATATAATATATATATATATATATATATATAGGGGCAGGAAGTGTGCAGCGCACTTTTAATGTTGTGCATGTAGCGCAACAGAAAGTAACGACATTATATGTACAAAAAAAAAATTTAAACACTGTTCACTTGTACATAAAGTGTCGTTATTTTCTATACAATTCGTTACACATTCATTTTTCTCTCTATATATATTTCATCTATTTTTAAATCTAAATACCAAAACAAAAAGAAACAGTTTGTTACTATTATTAATTTGATACAATTTTCCAACAAAAAGCCGAAACCGACCGAGAAAGGGTTTGGCCCAATAGATCGGTCAAGTGCTTCGGACCGAGGGTTTAAGATCTTAGGAGAAAAAAGACCCGTTCTTTCCCTCGGCTTCTAATCTTGGACGCGAAGCGGAAGAGGGCCAAGTGAGACGGTGCGCCGCCGCCATGAGGATCTTTTATTATATATAGTAGTTATATAATTGTTATGTTATGAAGCTCTATTCACATCATTTGGGTTTAGTCCTAGTCATATAGTGTATTAGTTCATATCTATATAAATTTTATTCTATATAAATTATTATAGTAAACTTGTGTTCTCAAATATTTACATTTTTTTAATAACATATATATATATATATATATTTCATCTATTTTTAAATCCAAATACCAAAACAAAAAGAACCAGTTTGCATATAGTTACTATTATTAATTTGATACAATTTTTTAACAAAAAGCCGAAACCGAACCGAGAAAGGGTTTGATCCAATAGACCGGTCAAGTACTTCGGACCGAGGGTTTAAGGTTTTAGGAGGAAAAAAAGACCCCTTTCTTTCCCTCGGCTTCTAATTTTGGACGCGAAGCGGAAGAGGGCGAAGCGACGGTGCGCCGCCGCCATGAGGACCTTCTCGCGCTCCTCCTCCTCCTCCAACTCCCTCTTCCTCCCTTTGCGTGAGCTCAAGAGGAGCCTTCTCGGAAGCCCACTTCGACGGGCGGCGGCGGCCTCGTTCGCGGCGGAGGCCTTGCCGGCGGTGCCCAAGGGCTGGAACGACAACCTCTACAACCGGGTCATATTCGCCGGCGACCCCCGTGTCCCGGTGGCGCCCCTGCTCGAGGCCTGGGTTGCCGAGGGCAACACCGTCGAGAAGAAGTACCTCCAGGGCATGATCAAGCAGATGAAGTCCTCCCGCAGATACGCTCACGGCCTGGAGGTAGTCGCAGGCATCTTCTTTGTTCTTTCGTTAGTTGTCTCTCATTCTTTGGCTCTTTCGATGCACGCTGTTGTCTGATTTTTTTTCCATTGAAAAGCTAAATTGATGAACTTGTGAGTCGACTGCACGCACATTCCCAACCATGACATTGTGCCTTATTTGTTGGTATCTTGTTCTGCTTAGTAGAATGCATGTGCTTCAAATCTGAACATGCTCGCCATTAGATTGATGTTTCACAGTCTTACTTCACTAAAAAGAGCTTCATGATCGAGTTAAATGAAGAATCAAATGTATGCTGTCAACATTGATGTGATTTGGTAATGGGTGCCTTGATCAGCTTTAAGCACTTACAATTAAGTTCTTCGTGTTTTTTTAAGTGACAAAATTGGTTAAGCATTCTTAAAAAAGTCATTTGCTTTACATGTTTTGGGATGGATTTCTTGCCAGTATCATGCACAATGTTTATCAACAAAAAGAAAAGTTTGATTACATTTTGGCAGTTTTTTCCCTGGATATGTTCTAGAGCTCTGTTATCCGAGTTAAAACAATAAAAGATAAGTGGGCATAGAAATTTATGATTTTTGGGTAGAAGAAGAAAAGCAACTAACGGAGAATCATTATATATAAATGTACATCAAGTATTTTGTTAACAGCTAGCAAGGTCTTCTGCATGGATTATTTTTTTCCTTTCCATGATATGATAGAAAACTGAAATATCATCTCCTTAATCGTTCTTCTGAAAAAGAAAATAGAAAAAAAAAACTATCCATTGTATGATTGACTATGTGATGTGGTTGGTCACCCTTTTTACCCTCAGAAAAGCGTAACATTAACCTGAAAAGGTGAGTTTGATTTCAGAGAATCACTTATAGGGATATCAAAATCTCGTACAGACTTGTTTTGTTTTATAAAACAATCGAATATAAAGCTGGAAATGAAATAGAAAAGAAATGGAAAGCATGCAAAATGTCACGTACTGCTAGCATAATCAAGTACAATGAATTGATTTGTTCATTAATACTTATTAGGGAGAGAAATTAAGTTATCTTGAAAAACAGTACTGATTTGGTAACATGTGAATACTAAATGAATTTTTCCCTTAAAGTGATTTTTTATATACAAATACTCTCACAAGAAAAAGATTGTGTAGGCTTCTTTCTTGGGGGCTTGTATTGCATAGCTTTCAATTGCTCCACATTCTCCTAAATGCCGTTTTGAGCTTCTGTAATCATCCTTCGTCCATGTTTTCAGATTTCTACATGGATGAGCGACAGGAGGTATTTTTATTTGACACCTGGCGACCATGCAGATCGACTGGACTTGATCCATAAAGTTCATGGCCTTGAGCATGTTGAAAATTACTTAAATATTATACCCAAGAAACTAAGAACCTTTCAAGTGTATGGTGCTCTCCTTAATTGCTATGTCCAGGAGAAACACGTGGACAAGGCCGAGGCTCTTTTTCAGAAAATGAAAGAGACAAGCATGCTTAGTACCTTTTCTTGCAATGCGATGATGAAACTTTACATTGATGAAGGACAACTTGAGAAAGCAGAAGCTATTTTCGAGAACCTTGAAAATGATGGGGCTTCTCCTGACTCTTTCACCTACAGCATTCTGTTAGAAGCATATGCTGATGGTTCCAACATCATTGGCATAGAGAAAATTGTGGAAAAGTCAAAGCGTCAAGATCCATGCAGATGGCATACATATGCAGTTGCCGGTAAAGCCTACGCCAAAGTAGGGTTAATTGATGAGGCTTTAACACTACTGAAAAAATCAGAGAATCTACTACCTAAGAAGAAAGGTCGAGTTACTTATGGGCTTTTTCTCTCGGCATATGCTGAAACTGGAATGAAAGATGAAGTTGATAGAATATGGATGATATATAAATCAACAGAGAAGCCATCTAACACCATGTATATGTGCATGATGAGTATGCTTTTAAAGTTGAATGATGTTAAAAGAGCAGAAGATCTTCTGAATGAATGGGAGTCTGGATTTATTTTATATGATTTCCGGGTACCAAACATCTTAATTAGTGCATATTGTGCCAGAGGACTTCTAGAGAAAGCAGAATCTTTGGTAAACAGAGCCATTGAGAGTGGAAAGCAACCTTTTGCTAATTCATGGGATAAGCTAGCTAGCTTATGTTTTGCTCGTGGAGAGAGTTTCAAGGCAGCGGAGATGGTTAAAAAGGCATTATCAACAGGTAAACTTCCATGGAAGCCAAATCGTGAGAATGTTGTGGCATCCTTAGAGTACTACAAAGAGCAAAAGGATGTTGATGAGGCAGAGGCATTTGTGAAGTTGCTGCAGCATCACCTTCCATTGACTAGGGACCTTTATCATTGCTTGCTGGGGACTTATGTGTCAGCTGGAAGACCTGTGGCCAATTTGCTTGACAGGATGAAAGACGATGGCATAGATGCTGACGAAGAAACACAGAAAATACTGAGTGGAGACCTTTGAAAGGTCTTCCGAACATATCATGGAAAGAGTAAAACGAAACATTGATGCTGCATCGAACCTGGAACAGTATGAAGCACTAAGAGCATAATCTTTCATGGCATGTTATGTCTTCGCGCGATGCTCCACCATTTACTACCAACTACTTGCATGTATATAGTAGCTTTCAGCTGTAACTGCATGATCTTTTCACTGTAATACTAGTATTACAAAACTCTAGGCCTGTTATATCCCATTTCAGCTGCACTTTTGTGTCACATGAACAAGGCTTTAACTAATACCTATATGTTGAGCAGATCAGCTACTTGTTTAATCACTTGTATTGCTGGCCACAGTTTTGCTTTCCTGTTAGCATGTTATATCCAATTGTTTCACTTAGCAATTAGATCATGCAGTAAGTAATGTATAGCATTTCATCCTGAAGAAACTGGGAATAATAATAGATAAATGTTGATTTCTTTTATGACTCAGACTGAGCATACGATGGATATCCTCCACTAAACATGGCCTTTAACTATAAAAAAAGATTACAAGAACCTGATGCCTGAACAGGAGCATGGAAAGCAGACCAAACAAAGCAAAAAAAAAAAAAAAAAGAAGGTATGTTGCTCACCCTCTGCCAGCAAAACGACCATATCTAGCAAGGATCAGCATCTGCCAAACATATTTTTTTTTGTGGGATGCGATATCACTTCAAAAACATTTAAATATGACCATCATTAAGAAACAAAACATACAATAATTAATTGCAAGCATCTGCATTGAGTAAGCAACCTCAGTAGCAAACTATTATTATTTTTTCTTTGATCAAACCAAGAACAGGATGAACATGATGTGCTCATCCTGAAAAAGAACCTACTGATGTGCTCACAAACAACTAGTTACAGAGAAGATAAATGTAATCATCTCATTCCTTTGCAGACTGCAGAGGAAATGGGTAAAATGACTTCGGCTCTCTCTCTCTCTCTCTCTCTCTCTCTCTCTCACTCTCTCTCTTAATTCTTATGTACTTGGTATGTACAGTTCCTGAAGAGGATGTTGTTCCTCTCAGAACAAGAGGAGGCACAGGACGGCGACGAAGAGCAGGAACATCCAGATTTGGTGCAGCAGTCTCCCCATCGCCATCTCCTGCCTCCTGACCCTTGTGCTGCTGCTCCCCACGTAGCTCGCTGCGTGATACGGGCTCGACTGGTAAACGTCCCTCCACTCCTGGTTCCTGCACACCCACGGCATCACGGCCAACGCCATGTCCCCCAGGACACTGCCGGCCACGGAGTGGGCCACCCTCGTCGGCCCGAGTAGCGGCGAGGATGACGGCGGAGGCGACGCGTAGCCGCCGCCGGCAGCGGCGTTGAAGTACGGATAGTAGTACTGGTCCTGGAGGTGCTGAATCGGGGGATGCTGGTTCGACGGCGAGTGCTGCTGCTCCGTCGACTGCCGGTGCGCCGAGACCGGGCGCCGCGGTATTTGGTCGCCCTGGTTGTCTTCCTTGCCGCTGTGGCCGCGGCCGTAGAGGGGCACCAGGGTGTCCTTGGACAGCGTGGTCTTGCAGACCGGGCAGCAGTGCTTTGCTGGTTGCGGGTTACCGGGGCGCTCGCCCTGCTGCAGCCACCGGTAGATGCAGGGCCAGCAGAAGAGGTGGCCGCAGAAGGTGACGACGGGATCAGAGGCGAAGTCCAGGCAGATGTTGCAGTCGAAGCACCCGTCCGGGGCGGCGTCCATGGCCGCCGCTTCCGGGGCGCACTTCTTCGTCGGCTGCTCGTCCACATGGGATGCCTTCTCGCACTTCAAGCTGTCGACCGCCATGTCCATTGTCGCCATAAGAGAGAGCGTCCACTGCAATAAAGAAGCGATCTTGTTAGAATTCTGGCTCGCAGTTGGCACTTGTAGCCTTCCAATGGCTCAGCTGGTAAAGAAAGCAGCACAACCCACAGGTTTACTCGGCAGAAGAAAAAAACTGTTCTTTTCTGTACCTAATTCTTCTTTTCAGAACTCTTTTTCCTTTTTTTCATGAAACAAGTTGATATGAATTGTTACTTTGTAAAAAGACACAGAAATATCAATGAAGGAGAAAAAAGAAACATTTTAACCTCCAAGAATCGATTTTTACAGATGGATCACAAAGTTTGGAAGATTGAAGCATAGTAACTGGACTATATACTGCACCTGCACTTGCAGTAGCACAGAGTTGTTGGAAACAGGAGGTGGATATTTCTTATGTGAATTCTGATAGATCATAAGAAGTTGAGTTCAGCTTAAAAGGTGGAATGTTAAAAACAAGAGGAAATGAATGGAGAACAATGATTCCAGAACTAAACAAAAGAAAGTGATATCTGTCCAGACATGTCAGGCAGGAAGTCTTAATTTATGTTCATTGCATTGCTACATCCTGCAGGCCCCATCCAAGTTGAAGTTTTGATCAGAGGGGGGAGCCATTAACATGAATGCCCCTAACTCCAAAATCAAGATGTCTCATAGGATTTAGAAACCATTACAATAAAACTCTTATCTGAAATTTCACCTTGTATATGCAGACAGAAAGATAAGTTAAATTCAGTCAGGAGCAAGAGGCCAGAAAACTAGGAGTGTGATATCACCAAATGCCAGGAAAACATCAGAATCAGAATTCATTATTTGTTTCCCCCTCACAAAAGCTTATCCAAGAAAAGGCACAGGACAGTACTGTATCCTATCTATGGCAGGAAAAATTGTTGGCTGAAACATAAATAAAGCTGCCAACATAGTTAATATTATCACCAGAGATCTCTGCCTCTGGCCAAAAAACAAACATTGCCAGCTCCTCACTGACTTGAGATAACAAGCACACAGAGCCCTCAAAAGGAATTATTGGATCATTAGAAAATCCATGAAATTGCTGTGTCACTGATCAGCACAGCAGAATCTGAAACAAATCTGAGTGGTTTAGGCACTATGTGACTCATTGCTGTTGTCACTGATCTGTTAAGCAAAATCTTATTTACTGGCATAAGATTTCACTGAGATCAATCTTGCCATTATTGCAAGTCTTGGATTCCTTGTCATCATCATATATGACAGTAACCACACGGCTCTTTTGTGCAGCAACAGAAAAAAAAAAGGAGGGGACTTCTCCATCCACCAGTCATTAATTTATGTGCTGAGAATTTTTAACTTTTCTGAATTATAAATCAGTTGGTTCTATATGAACATTGGTAAACTAAGATTTAGCTGTGACATCTTATGTTCCTGACAACCAAAGGGGGAACAAGGGATCTCAAGTGGTAAGTGCATAGCATAAATTGTTGGATCATTAGCAAAGCCATGAAATTGCAGACTTTGACATGAAACTATTGCTATGTGAAATATGAAAAATTCACAGAAGACCTTCAAAAGATGAACTGTATAAAAAACAGCCTAAAAACTGCAAACAAAAAACAGCCTAAAAACTGCAAAATTACAAAAAATAGCCTAAAAAACATCTGGTTTTCTGATGCTTCAGGCAAAGAATTGAAACATAAGATAAAAGGGAGCACACAACAGCAAAAGAAACAAGATTGCAGATAAGAATGCAAGTGTGTGTATCTAAGCTGTAAATAAACTAACATAATCATCTTCTTCATCGATCGTATGACAGAACAAGAACAGGCAAAGAAAGAAAATCTAGAGCTTCAGATGACTCACAGAATCCAAAGTGCTGCTTCTTGTGGATTTTGAGGAGTTAGACAGGATCGAATTGGTGGTGGGCAGGGGATGGTCTGCAGACAAGATTTAACAAGATACAGAGAAAGAGAGGATTAAAGAGTGGGTTGGCGCAATCCCCCGAGTTCGTCGCTTGCTTTTGGTTCTGTTCTGTTTGATATATTTATAGACAAAAGAAGGTGGTGGCTTCCAAACAGACAAGTCATGTTAACTCTCTCTCTCTCTCTCTCTCTCTCTCTCTCTCTCTCTCTCTCTCTCTCTCTCTCTCTCTCTCATGAAAATGATATCTTCACGTACTACGTCTACTATTTTATTTTATAATAATAATAATAATAATAATAATAATAATACAAAAAGAACAAGGAATTTGTTTCTAATTTAGTGGAGTAAATGGTTATGTAAACTCAAGAAAAACATAAACATTTAGAAATTTATTAAGTATTTCGATTATATCATTATAGCACTATCAAAATAAAATAATCCCGAAGAAGGGAGAGAGAAAGAAATAAATTCTAAATAACAAATTAAGATATTTTGTAGGCGTCCGATTCTATTTATAGTGATCGAATGTTTACCACAGTTCACTTTTTCGTTATCGGCCGTTACAATATATTGATAACTATCAATGACTCGCTAGATGACTTCAATAATGATTTTTATAATGAGGACCATAACAATCATAATGATTACATAATTATAACATATCCGACATTATATCCATATTTATTCGAAAATAAATGGGGGCATAAAGCACATTGATTTCAATACTCATATTTATTACACTAAATACTAATGAGTTAAATCAAAGAGTCTAATAATCTATATCAAATTATCTAATGATTATGATTATAATTAAAATCATATAAGATAAATTGATATTGACACCTTAATTTAACTTCTAAGTTGATATCTATGTTATGGAAATTTTGACTTGACCCAACTTGTGAACTCAATTATTGACTGTTAGATGGATCATATAAAAATATATACGAAACGGTGGATTAAAAGAATAATGTCTAAGGATATAGATTGCTTGTTAGGTGGAGAGCAGCATGATCTTGTTGGTAAATTACTTAGGTATGTAAGCACAAGGACCAACATTATTATTATTATTATATAATTAATAATAAAACAAACTACTATTAGGTTATTAATTAATATCGTATATAAGATTGCTCGCGTGTGCGACTCTCCAAGTTTCTGCACTTAGGATGTCATATCATGTACAAGATGGGAATAAATATTAAATGCCATTGAGAAATAAAAATAAAAAGAGGTCAACGAGTGCGCAGTGCTTTATTTTACAGCAACTTATTTTTTTTCATATTTTTTTAGAGGCTTATTAGTGTGGGTCTTTGATCACAAACTCACACTAAAATATTTACATGCAATATGAGAAAAAATAAATTGCACTATAATATAAAGCAATGCACAAATATTTTATCCAAATAAAAAATATTCAATTAATCTCTCACCTTAATTTGTTCGTATCATTATTTATCTAATTATCATGTCATGTATGTAGAAAGTTGCTGAGCACCATACAAATTGGGTCGTTATAGTATATAACACTAATAAAAGATATTAATAAATACACGTACTATCAAATTTAGTAAAGTACATATATTTTTGCTACATTAATGATGACTTATTGTTACCCATTTGATGTCTTGAATGCCCACAGCATAATATAATCGTAATATAAAGAAGAAAAAATATTTTTTTTTCATACGAAGAAAACTATTGTTTTTGTTAAAACAATGACCGTTATAATCATTTTATTTGATCGTCAGAATTTTTATTATTGGAGTCATCAATGTGCTATGACAATCAATGATGAAAAAACGGACTGTGACGAGTATTAAATCATTATAAATAAAATTGGACGTATACAAAAAGCCTCAATCCGTCGTTCGAAATTATTTATTTCTCTCTTTCTTCTTGTGAACATAAGAAAAAAGATATTTTTTTCCTTAAATTCAATTTTATATTCGTAAAAAACAATTATGATATCAGATAAAGAAATATGTCATTGATTCATGCTTTAGCTGAGCATCGTCAGTTGGTAAAATAAATCAATTAAAAAAAATATATAGTAATCATCATGTATAAAATACTCATTGATTATTGTAAATGGTAACGCCTCTCTGTATCATGAAAAGTTCGATAAAATCTTTAAACGAGTATGTAAAGATCACTGTTATTTTTTAGATCGAATTTAGAGAAGTTTTTTTTTATCTGTACAAGGTAGTAAGTAAATATTATCATCTTAATTTAATCTTCTCAAGTGGATTAATCACAATGAAACTTAATTGATCATATAAGAACCAGAGGCAAGATGCTAAAGGGTTAATCCCGAAAGCAGGAGCAGACCCACATATACTTCGGGGGCCCTCGTCCCCCCTCCTCTTAACTTTTCGGTATATAAAATATATATACGTATATACTAGAAGTTATAGTCAATAAATAAAATAAATAATAATAGATTATCTAACCGATATAGTGGATAAATGATTTTGATTAACATCTAAAGATCTAAAGTTCAAATCTTGACTCTTCTCTTTATTTTTTTATAATTTATTGTTATATATTTTGGTCCCTCTTAATTTTTTTGCCCCCTTATATTTCTTTCCTGAGTCCATCCCTATCCGAAGGTGATCATGAGTTATAAATAATTAATTTCTTTACCTTTTAAAATATATTTTAAATTCACGTGTGTCACGAGTCCAAAGCGAATAAGTTCTCATAAACTAATGCAAAATATCGTTTGGATGTTAAATATCAAATCAAAATTAATTGGATATTGCTATCAACTTGCTTGTCATTACTTTTAGGTGATAATGTATATGACGAGGGGAGGCGTTGGAGGGGTCTGTCATTCCTTAAAACTTCCGCTCATTAAAAATTAATACGAGAAAGAGAGAGAAAGACCTGCAACAAGAAACTGCGAGCTGCTTGCAATTATAATTAAAAGAAAAAGAAAATGGTCCTAAAAGTCTTTTGCTGATTGTATATTCGTGAAAGTGCACCTGAAACGAAACCAAGTTGGTTGACGGAGTTTGTGTCCCGGATTGAAAGATCGAGAGCTAGTAGTTTCGAGTTCGAACTCCGAAGTCTTCAATTTGACCGAAATTTACTTTCGCCACGTTCGTCCGAATACCGGATTAGTCGAATGCTAATCACCTTGGACACCGATGGAGCTTATTCATTACCCAAAAGAAAGTGCACTTAAAACGTGCAAAATTGAGACAAATTCCAGCCAACACTGCATCATTAATGTGAGTAAAATGATGTGTGGATTCATATCATTTCATGGTTCAATTCATCTTGCTTTTTATTACTTCCTAACACAAATTGTATGAGCATATTGTGACGAGCGTGTGACTGTGGTCAATTTGAAATAATATCAGGAACCAAAAACGTCAATTAGAGTGTTCCGCTCTGCATACCGCTGCTCAAATCTTCCACCACTCGAAATTCGAATAGGCTTTCACCTAAATTTAGTGTCCGTTCAGATATTCATCCTAAAAGAGATGGGCGATACATGGACCTCGTCAACAAATATAGGCCCTATTTAAATATTCAAGAGTTCAAAAGTATTTAATTCATACAACGTTAATAATAATTATGAGCACTGATCATAAATTAAAATTTTTATTTATCATCGAGTTCGACTAATTTGATATATGCCCTGAATCGTACTCCTAATTATGATTGATGTGACGCCCATTAGAAATATTCTACGTATAGAAGGGTTCGAACTCGAGACATTCTCAATGTGAGAAAGTAGTTGTTTACCACTCCACCTCAACTCTTATTGGTCATGATATTTTTTATTGATGAATTATTTTAATGAATATTTGACACTAATTATTAGTGAATAAAATATATTAGATTATATTATCTACTCTACCTTCATAATTTTTTTTTTCACCTTTCTCGAAAAATTTTGGTTGCACCTTGCAGTCACACCTCATTTTTTAAAGCAAGATATCACGTCAATTTAAAAAGTAAGGTGAAATTCATCCTTTACAAGTGTGGCTACATTTTGCAGTCAAAAGAATTTGACTGCATATTATTTAAACTTTTAAAAATATGATTTAACAACTTTAATTTTTTATCAAGAAAAACTATTATATGATACTTTTTGAAAAGTAACTTGCTATTTTTTTTAAATATAAAAAAATTTACAAGATTTTCGAACAGACCCCTATCGAAGTTCACTTTTTTATTGTCGCATATAGACATTCGCATCTTAAATTATAATACTAAAATCACACACTTAAATACCACACTAACAATAACAGGGGTTATGATATTTAGTAAAAGCGAATGTAGTCGTCTCATTGCAGAGGTATCATGGATTAAATGTGGTGGTTGCAGATTGACGGGAAGATAGGACCATGAATTAAATTGGGGTGGGATAATAAGAATCCTTCATTAGCTGTCCAAAATCCATGGGGTCTCCAGTCTCTGTCCTGATTCCACTTTCCAGCTTCCTCTTTCTCACTAGCATTGATCTTATACACACATGAAGGAATCAATTCATGCCTCAATTGGTCCTCAAACGATTTGAACACATCAGAGACAAATTAAACACGACTCAATGAGTTTTAAGGGACCAAAATAAGGGAATTAATTTGATCCACGCTCCCACCCGCACTGAACAGTGCCAACATGCACAGGTCCATCCACACACACTTGGAGCCTCGACGTGGAACAAACTTTTACACTTAAAACTCTCACTCTCTCTCTCTCTCTCTCTCTCTCTCTCATCTATATATATATATATATATATATATATATATATAATAATAATATTTATTATGATTACTAGTAGTTATTATTGTGTAGTCAGTAATTATAGTAACATAATTGTGGAGGAAGCCAGAGATCAAAAAGATCTGAAGCAGATGCTGGTGATGAGCGCGTGTCACAGTAGCAACGACGATACGGACTCCCAATTAATGAAATGAAAGGACTAATTTCGATTAGTTTGCTATCCTAAATTGGACTAATTTCGATTAGTTTGCTATCTAAAAATTTAGGAGTGGACACGAACCAAGCCGAGCTAGGCCAACACTTAAATAGGTCAAACATATTTAAAAAGTTTAATAAACGAATCAGGCCAAAGGCCTATAATAGACTTACAAATTAAATTTGGCCTGACTTATTTATTAAATTCAAGAAGTCTGACCTAGTTTAATAGCTTATTAAATCATATTTATTAATTAATAAATATTTATTAAATTATTTATAATATTAAAAAATATTGTACACTTTAGCGTTTACATATCTAACACATTAAAATTAATAATAATTTCAAATAAAAGTAACTTATTGTACCTCTTTCGACATTCTATTTGATTTTTTTGAATCAAAATTATTAATAATTTTGACTCATATGCTAAACACTTTTAAACTTTATAATTATATTAATTATATATGTTGACCTTATAAGCTAACAAGTTAAAACTAATATAGACGAACTAAGCATGTTTAAATAAAAAAGTCAAATCTTAATTTCGAACCTAACTTATTTATCTAAAAAGGCGAGTCGAATAAAGCTCAAAATAAGTCAAGCCACAAGCCGCTCACGAAAGGTCTGACTTATTGCCGGCCCTACTAAAAACTTCCCAAATACGCGAAAAGAGAAAACTTCCAACTGTGACCAAGATGGGCACAATAGAATCATGCAGTGAAAAGAAAAAAAAAAGAAAGAAAGAAAAAGGATAAAGTTGAACAAGTCATGAAAATTTTAACCGACGTTCTGTCCCCCATTATAATCTCCCTCCAATTTTCAAATTATCAACATAAGCAAACGATTTATCCATTGGAAGTTTATGTACAGGGTACCGAGAAAGCCAAATTGAAAACAACAGTCTAAGATCCTCCCCCACTGGTTATAAGACTTGTACAACGTCCAAAACTACTACTTGAAAGAGCTCTCTCTCTATCTGTTTCTTTGCGGGTGGCACACAGTTACTTTACCTTTCGACGAACTTCTCAATTGAGGAAATGAGAGTACCTTCGGGCACAGCCCCAATCACAGTTTCTTTCTTCTCCCCATCTTTGAAGATCATCACAGTTGGGATGCTTCTTATGCTGTACTGGGAAGCTATGTCAGCGTTTTCATCGGTATTGAGCTTGTAGCACTTCAATTTCCCTGCATAAACCTCTGCCAGATTGAGTATAGTGGGCTCGATCATTCGGCACGGCCCACACCAAGGAGCCCAAAAGTCCACTAGAACAGGTGTATCGGAGTCCAGGACAAGCGACTGCCATGTAGACTTGTCCACATCTGGAACTGCAGCGAAAAAAAAAATACAGGTTACAAAATTCAGTACAAAATGAATGAATGTGGCCAAGTTAACATGTGATAGGAAAGGCAATCACGACTGATTAGGCCTATTATCTACATGAAGAAATACAAAGTTCGGCACAGAATCACTTCCTGTGACATGCAAGCAACCAGGAGGATACGACACATCTGGATGTCGAACCCATGTCAAGCTATTATACTGAAAATCATATTATCCATGACGAAGACCTGTTTCACTACGAAGGGCATACCCGCATAAACGAAAACCCTAAGACATGTTTCACTATGATATGCAACCCCCTTGAGGTTTTACGCAGGTCCATCAAATTTATTGTAAATGGAGTCGCATATTAAGTCCCGAGATTAAGGAGCAGATGAACAACTTCTGGGATTGGCTGCTCCAAATACAATGATATTGGCCTCTCTTTTCGCAGTCTTCTGGGTGATTTGGAAGTAAAGCAATCAGGTTGTCCTTTGGAGTGGTCGCAGGCTCATGCTCATACTCTGGTGCCAGGTAGTGGGTTTTCAGGAGATAAACTGTGATGGCTGGCTCTTTGATTGTATTCATGAAAATAATTAGGATGTAACTGGTACCATGGATAGTAGAAAATAAAATGAAAGGTGGTTAATCATCCTTTTCCCTCTAAACAGAAACCCAAATGCCATAATGCCATGTGTGTGAATTAAAGGTTAAAATAAGCAAATACCAGGAAAAAAAATCAAGAAATGGTCAGGGATATCTACTTAATTATCCTACTCCTAACACTAAGCTATCCACTTAAGAAATAAATTAAAAGAAAATATTCATTCATCAAACACATCTGAGTTCCAAAACAACTATCTAGGAGTTTATATAGAGATCTAAACATCATGGGTTCCAAATAACAAAAAAAAATCCAAATAAAGCAAAATCTAATAGAAGGAAAATCCCAATGACCCATAACTAAACATTATAGGCTATAGATTGAAGGCCCATGATGCCTAGTTTTTCTACATCAAAAAGAGAATTTCAACATGTGAAACATAACATTTATGTGGTCCATGAGCACTTACATCCTCTAAGAATTCTAAGATGACTAATAAGGAAGAAAAATGATACTACGAAAACTGACAAATTAAAGCACATAATAGCCTAGTCACAAAATTAAATATCTAGCGTTAAATAAAAAAAGAATAAGAATTAAATAAGTTGTGCACAAAAGGAGTTGAGAAATAAGAGGAAAATAGATCCAAAGGCATTTTTGACATGTCAAACCGCAAACAGTTTTTTTTACTCTTTAAGACAAAGAAAAATGGATGATCAAAGGATTAGGCACAGTATGTGGCCCATGAAAGTATAGCATTCATGTTCAGTCCATGGGAAAACCACAAATTTGATTTATATCAACCAGTAAAGTGATAGTCGGAATATCAATTTTGTTTCAACCTAAGCAGAAAAATAGCAAACAAAATATTAAATCGTAATAACCTATGGAGATGTATCAAAAAGGTTACATAGTGCATAGGAACAAGGATGAACACTTTATTTGTTACAAAAAAATAGTACTCTTGCATATAGAATAGCATGCTAAATGAACTCTTTTGCTTCATGGTCTTCATGTACACAGCTGATGTGAGTAACTGGCTGGAATTTCCAACTCAAACAATGAGGACATATGACAAAGGATTCTTAGTTGCAAACTAATTTATAGACATGAAAACATTAAGCAAAAGAGTCTATGTAGCATGATATACCACATGAAAGAATAATATTCTTTGCAGTAAGTAAAGTGCTTATAGGTAGATCCTATACACACTACGTTTGACTGAGGGGGTTGTCACACAGGTAGATCATTTTTAGCTAATGAGTTGGAGATGAGATAATGATCTTTTGGGTCCTTTATCTCCCTTCTTTCTTGTGGCAAAACACATGTACAATTTACAAGTTTTAATACAAATTGGATAACTACCCAACTTGATAGTCATCATTTCCCCCTTATAAAGGTCAGATATTCTTCTGAGGTCAAGACAAAATGGTTTATCTATTTGCCAAGTAAAATCGTCCAAAAATATGAAACTGTTGATATGACTGTGCATCATCCTAATTCCAAGAACCTCAGTCGGCACTAGGAAAGGCCAGATTAAGGGTTCTGGGTTGTATAGACCATAGTTGAAATTTCATCAAAGCCTTTTCAATTTATATAAACCATGATCTTCTCAGCATGCAATTAGATATCTGATTGTATCATAAAAAGCTCAATTAAGTTAAATTAAGTAGGATACTCTAAGAAAACAAAAAAATGTTCCGTAAATTTAACCACCAAACTTGACAGCTAGGTTACTCTCTATTTCCAACAGAGCACTCATGTAAATACAACATGAGACAGGGTTAATGGTATTGATCCTCACCAGATCCTATGAAAGGCAATCAGACATCTCACTGCCAGTGAGATTTCTATCATGGATTTCAATGTGAGCTGTCAACGATGGTGGAAGGAATAAGGACAGGAAGCAGCAGCAGTTGGCATAAATCAAACGCAATTTCTGAGATGCTGGTTGTCTTACGGCAGAGAGAAGAGGAAGTAGGGATGAAAGTCAGACAGAGGGGAACAAAGGGAGGGTAACAAGATATAATATGGGAGAACGAGACAGAACTTTATGTAGGATTGGGTATAAAGAGATTTGTTGAATTGGGGTTCCTCCTCTTTTCTTTCTACATAGGACATCAGGCCCATGACTGGGTTAGCGGCATTTCCTATAAATTTGAGAGAAAGAGCAACAAATCATTTTTTGTTTAATACTATTTAGTTAATAAAGTATGATCGTATAAATATAAAAAACAACAAAGTGGTTAACAAAATTAATTATTTCCATAAAAATAAATTCAATTATTAGATTAACAAAAAAAAAATTGTCATATAATATAGCCCTGTCTAGAAATCCAAAATCTGAACCTCTTTTTTTAGAGAAAAAAGGACAAATAAATATTACAATTAATAATCAGATATATTAATAAAACAAGGGAAAATCTAGACCTTTTTGCTATCAGACCACATCATAAACAAGCATTATAAAGGATCCACAGCCAGCATCCTTTGTCATGTGCCCATACTCAATCATAGTACTCCAAATTTGAATAATATAGCTTGACTGTGTCCAAATACGTAGCTTCCAAGTTTATCCATTACAAGTGACTAAAGAAACTATATTTGTTGAATGTAAGCAGATATGTGATATACAAGATAGACCTTTATCAAGGAAAGATCTCTTTTTTTTAAGATGGCCATGGAAAGGTCTCAACTTAGCTCCACCATTCTTTTAAGAATACTACCAATTCTTCAGCATGAGTACCTCATGAGATGTTAACATAGTAGCTCACAAACAATCAATTAGCAAAATGAAATCTATAGCAAGACTGAGATGGGATTTATGTAAATACTGAAAGAAAGCAAGTAATTAAATAAAAGATAGAAACTAGTCAAACAACTGCAAGAACCAATCAGGCACTCTAGTCAACAATGAACAGACAATTAGCCATCTAAAGAGAAGTGCGAAACAAGAGGGGAAAGGTAAGAGAGATATAGAGAAGTGTTTAGGGAAAGGGGTATGTGACCTGAATCTCTTGAAAGAAAAAAAAAGACTTGCAATGAGAAGCATCTTGGGAAAAGCAAAGATATCTTACCACTCAGGGTTATTGTGAATGCTCAGTCTCAGAAGTGTAACACATGTATATATGTGTATATATGAAAATGAAGAGTATCATGGAGAAGCCATAATGAGTCACAATATAAGAAGATACTGATTTAGTAAGCTAAAGCTCAAGAAGTAGCTTATACTTTATACACAGCAACTGAGGTATCAAAGAGAACAGAATTTCCACAATAAAGTTAAGACATCCAACATATCTTACCCTAAATCCACCTTAGCAGGAATGCAGACTATATCAAACATTTTAGACTAAGGAGTGCTACGCTTAAACTCTCTAGGCAAGTATTGCATTTTGTTGCGGGGGTAAAGGGTGACTATTCGAGGTTAATAAACACCCAAATTTATTGAGACGAAAATTGAAAATATATAAAGAGATGTTACACTGTCAATACTCTCAATTCATATATGATCACCCCTAAGTAGAGATTTTGCATGATATATGATAATGCCTATATAGCACCTAGCGCCCTTAAATATAAAAAAAGATTACTCACCAAGCTTGGCCTTCTGACCCTGTTTGCTTCTTTTCTTTTCCTTGAGAGAGAGAGAGAGAGAGAGAGAGAGAGAGAGAGAGAGAGAGAGAGATTCCGACTTTGTCAGTTAGGGAGATTTGAAGTTTTGATACAAGGGGGAAATTATACCAAGTAGCTCAACAAATACGAGAAAAAATAACAAATGATGATGATTTAAGCAAACCAGGGGCACAAGTATTCAGCAAGTATCGACACTGCATTTATGATTCTTAAGAACATCGATTCTGATTTCCATAAGAAAACACAACTGAATGTTTTGGCGGCACCCTGGGCCTAAATATTCTAACTTTGGCAAAAACACTAATGCCAGTGTTCAGTGCACACACAAAAGTAGTAGATTTATACCACTTCCATTGTCAAAGGCTTCATATTGCAAAGCAGGTGTTATGCATTCTAACTTGAGAAGGTAGCATGATACCTGTTGCCCAAATGAGAATGCTAATAAATAAAAAATTGAACTATTTTAAAATCTTTTAAAAAGAAATGAGGATGTGCCAACACAAAGCTAACAAAAAAGCACAATAAAAAAAATCCAACAATTATGATGGTTTTGAGAGAATTCATTCTTTGTAACAAATGGAAGGATAGACCACAACTATCCAGTTCCATCTATTCCAATTGACCAATCTCAAAAGTTAATAAAATAATTTAGTTGCTTATCAGCCATACATGTTTTTTTCCTGGAAATCTTTCACATACCATCAAGAACAATATCATTCAAGGAAACTCGCTTCCCAAGGGAAAATTTCTTGCAGTATCATCACAATTGACCATCAAATTTGTCAAAATTCATCACCCATGGCATGCATCATGCTATTTATTCAAGATTCAATTTTCTATTACTACAATCCCGAAATCTAGCAGTCCGCTGCGAATGAACCCACATTTTATTGGAAAATGGGAATAAGAAAGGGCAACAAAGCATCCTACTACTTTTACACCTTAGAACGTGTAGATAGGGCGTGCTCATGCGAAAGTCAACTGACACACAAAAATTAACAAATTGCAACAAGAATTGGATAATAGGAATATGATTCCCTCCTTCCACTACAATTAGATAAGAACACAAAACTAAATATTAGACCATGAGGAGCATCTAAATGTCAGAAACTGTCCAGAACGTTAATAACTCATCTACAGACAACGAATGTTAGTCCCCATAAGTGAAACTTTTTTTATCTGTAAAGAATAGAATCAGAATAACGCAACAACACATAACATCAAACAACAGATATGCAAAAATGAACAAGGGATCCAGAAGTTGAGACGCATTACGAAAGAGCGCGGTGTCCTGAGCCTCGCAGACGACGGAGGCGGCTCTCCTCCTAGATCCCTAGAGGCGACGGCGACGGCGGCGGAGGCCAACACCGCCGCCCTCGGCGACATGCCGAGGGGAGCTTGGCGAGCGCGGGGAGCTACGAGTGATTCCAGGACGGCGGTGGCGGCCATGGCCATGGCGACGGCGACGGCGACGAGATCGATCGAGAGAGAAGAAACGGAGGAGGCAAAGTTGCAAGCGAAGTGGACGAAGTGATGCGTTACAATGCGCTATAAATATGAGGCCTTTGCTCCAACTATTGGGCCGAGATCAATTGGACCCATTAAAGTTTACTGGGCCTGTAATAGTTTTGTACGTTGATCTGGCCGAGATCAATTTTATGGCCCACATGGCTTCGTTTATAAGTAGCCCAAAGAGCCCGCCAAAGATGGATCTTGTGACAACTTTTTTTCCATAATTAAATGTTTATACTAAATTAAAATTTGAATAAATAATTTGTGATATATAAATAATTTATCATTAGTTACATTTGGTATGTATTTACTTTTAATCCGTCCGAGGTCATAATTCGGTGAGTTTTGTACATTTAGAAATATCTCTCATGATGTTTAGGTCTTGGCGAGTGCCTAAGAGCACACAAGTAATTTCTTTAGAACAAATATTTGGTTATCGATATTTTTGTGATGGATAATCATAAATTATAAGGTGTCGAACATTTCAAAATTTTATGTAAATAAATCAACTAAATTAACACCAAATAAATCAACTAAGTTTTGAGAAAAAAATTATAAACTCTCCACATTATGGGCTGAGGAAAATGAAAAAAATATTAATATGAACGTGTTTTACACAAGATGATTCATTCATTTAGTTTTTTTTATAGAATTCATTCATTCATTTAGTTAAATCAAATAAAGTGGAAGCTTTCTTTTAAGGGAAATGAAAAAAAATCCAATAAAAAAAGTGATGACATATGAGACATGATATGTTGTCCAAAGCCAACATGTTTGCTCAATGATGCCATGGATGCTACAACTAAAAAGTTGTGCATAAGGATAGGCAAAGGTACAATATTTTTTTATTTTGTCAAAAGATATAGTAACTCCTTCTTTTACTCATTCGGATCGATGTTCAAAATTAATAAATATCTGACTATTTTAAAATAAAAGTGAACAGTAGAACGATTCTTCTCATTAAATTGACGATTTAAAAAATTAAATTTGAGGCTACTAATTTTCATCATCCTTATATCAATGGAACTTGATTAAGATCAAGTGACTTTATTCATTGCATAAGGACATAAAAGATAGTAGTTTTATATTTTTTTTTACGAGGGAGGATGGTGGTGATAGATGTTATCATCATTAGACCAAAATGTGTGTGTGAAATGTAGTGGACTTGTGGTTGTGACCTGCCTTCAAACAGGTCCATTTTTCTCACAAGTGTGGAAGAAGAAATTAAAAAGGAGTTGATGGTTGGAATGGTGACTTGTGATGATCATATCATGTGGACTATTTACATCATATTAGGTTATTGCCTAAAAGCTAGAGTAGGTTAGGTGATTTTAAGATTCAAATCTTCAAACAATGCTCAAAAAGATTTGTTTTAGAATATTAAAGTCATCAAGACCTCAAATTAAATTTTCAAATATATATCCTTAATATGATAAATGATTATGATTTTACTTTGAATAACTTAATAATGAGAATATCTTGATGGAGCATAATGACTAGTGACTATAGCAGCAAATCTATGGTCGCTTTCTAAACTTAAATGATTGTGGATCTATTTATTATTAAAAATTAATTATATTTTCATATATTATACGGCCGTGTAAGTCTATATCATCCTGTCCTAATAAAACAAATTAATCATTTTACCAATAATGCAAACATTAAGAGAAATAAAAGTGATTGGTGTTCATGATTAAGTCATTTTTATCACCTAAAAACATAGTATATGGACATTTTTTTCATGTACCAATATCTTGCTTCGATTTTTTTTTTACTTTTTGTTGCAACTAAAAAACTATTTTTAAAAACATTTTCACATTATTAAGATCAATAATTTCAAAAATTAAAAAGACAAGTTATAAGCCATCTTAAAGTATTCTTTCCTTCATAACATTAATACAGTGTTTTGGATATGCATTATTTATACGCCAGTAAGATAAATCTTGTATTGAAATAAATGTATATTTCATGCCAACTTCAAATTTGCTGCAAATAGATCAAAAAAAGGGTACAAAAATGGAGAATATTCTTGTCCTAATTTTGTTAAGTCAGGACGAGACACTGAGTGATTGCTGACTCGAACCACTAAGTTTGGTATGTTTTTGCATAAAAAAATATTAACTTTAGAGCACCAATAATTTGTACAGCATGAATGAGAGAGAGAGAGAGAGAGAGAGAGTGCAATAAATGTGTGACCCAACTGACCAAGACGACACACTCCACCACCTTCTCCTTTTCCTCTTGCGAGGGAATCTTCTTCATTATATAATTGTCTTCTACTTGTGGAAATTATATAACCCCAAGTTTAAATTAATCTTATTAGCTCTCCTCAAAAGTGCAAAGATGTTGGATGTCCCCTCGCCCTTGGAAATTCAATTCATTAGTGAATGATGATGCTAATGTGGCTAGAAAAATTATAGAACAAGTGGCAACGAGATCATATGCTCGTTTCCTAATTCAATGCATTTTTTTTCCAACCGAATTGGGGAGCTCATAATTTGTGAGTAGGTTGTTCACAATTCGAGTTTGACCCGACTCGAACTCAAATCTGATCCAACCCGATTAATTTTGTTCGAGTTGGGTTGTGTCGAATTAATGACAAGTTAATCATTGAATCCGATCCAATCTAATATTCATTGAGTCGAGTCATCGGTTTATCCGATTAATTTTTTACATATATTTTTAATTATTTTTTTATAATAATTATCATTAATTATAATTTAGAAAAAAGAAAGAAATATATTTTTTAAAAGATTTATAATGGTTTTAAAGGATATAAATATAATTTTCTAATATATTTTAATTTCAAAGTAATATAATTTTTTATCAATAACAAATCGATTCAAATAAATAAAAGGATACATAAAAGTTTAGGTCATCGGATTTTTGTCGAATTCGAAAAATTGAGATTCGTACCCGACTCATTGACGATCGGGTCGGTACGGATCCGACCCGATCAACGATCCGATCCCCAATTAAAATTGGATCAATTCGAATCATCGAATTCATCGGGCCGATTCGATTCGCAAATTATCCACAATTTTTTTTGTATCATTGTTATTCCTTTCAATTCGATAGGCTCCCAAAAAGAAATTGATGAATGTGGTTATTTGTTACCGGTTGTATTAAAGCTCGCCTTATGATTAATTTGGTCGAGAACGAAAAATATTAAACTATATTTAAGACCTTTCAGAAAATTGATCATATACTCTTTTATTGGAGCCCAATCACTTTTTTTTTTGTTTTTTGAACACTCAAAATTGTTGTTATTATTCTTAATTTCGTGGTTACAGAGCGGAGAGGGAGAAAACAATTTGAGTATTATATAATTAATTTAATGTGATTAACATATATGATATGTAGTTATGATTATGCTGATAATATTTTGAGTTTTAGTTTAATAATAAATTCATATGATCTTGTGAAATCATTCATCTTATATGGAAGTCATTATATAATTCCGTAGAGAATTTTTTTAAAAGGTTAATGAGAGTGCATAGCAATTTGCTATACATTCAGTGTGTTACATAATCTAGATCATTGATTTAAAACTCAACGATCCAAATTCTATTCAATTAATTATCCAAATTTTTAATTGGATAGCATCTGAGCAATTAATTTTTAAATCAATGATGCAGATCATATACCACATCGAGTTCATAGCAAATTGTTATACACCTCCATTTTTTTTCACTTGAAAAATCGTCCAGTTAAAAAAAATTGTTATTTTTTTATGTAAAACTATTTTCTTATTATCATATCAATGTCACTCATATCAATGGTTAATAATACCATATACTAATTACTTGATTTCTTTTATTTTTCTTTTTTGTGTACAATTTTCATTAATGTTTATATATGTGTTCCAGACGTATACGTTTTTTTTTGTTAAATAAACCGTCTTTCTTTTGAGTGTGGATTTGAAACTATTAATTAATTAATTACACATGACATCGAAAGATATAACATAATTGTTTGTCAAATCCTTTGATCATAACTGGCATTGCTAATAATTTTAGGTAGATGATTTTCAGCGGTGGGCTCCAATTCCTGAAATTCAGCAACTTCAAGATGATTAATTTTGATGGAGATTGATGCTGCATAATTATTAATTAAGAAAAAAATGAAGATGCTCCCTAATTAAGTACCTATTTTTTCAACGGTAAGATATTAAATTTATGATGAATAAATCTAAGAGAGAGAAAAGATTTAGGAAAAAAAATTAATATCCATCGTAGATCTTGAATCCTACGATTGTAGGTAATATGATGTTCCCTATTTAACTAGTGAACACCTTCATTAAACTCATTAATTAATCATACAATCAAGAGCTATATTGAAGGCTAAGTTTTAATTTAGTTAATTTTAAAATTTTCCGTATTTGATAAATAAAAATTATATTTAAAAGTTGAAAAGAATAAGTAGAATTCTCTTATTTATCTAAACTTATTTGCTTATCTTTTTAATCAACTATATTACTCTTTTATCTATATTCTTTTAAGATTATTATCATATAACTTTATATTTTTTATGAACTAAGTCAGTGACAAATAATTTATTTTCACTTAAGCAATATTTCGAATTGAACTTTTGTAAGATATATACAAATTTTTCGTTGAGTCTGAGTCAAATGAAAGTAAATCAAATTATTCTAGAACAATACTTTTAAATGTTGAAAATTTAAGAGGCTTTTAATAATTCATGTATAATAAAAGAAGCAACCAGCACCATTTGCAAATGGGCATAACTGATGTGTGGTATAAAAGAATATGCTCCTCCTTTGTTTATTTAGGTTATACATTATTAATATTAATATTAACTACTTTTTCTAACAAAGCTGCATTATTAATTCAAACCTAATTAAAAGTTTAAGCTTTGATTAAAAATTAAGCCATTTAATTAACATATTTATCAGTCTAAACTTTTTATCTTACCTTACAAAAAATTAGAAAAAAAAACACCCAAAGATTCATGTACATGATACGTATACTAGTATCATTAAGTGATTTAATAAATTAAAATAATATTAAAAAGTTCAAAAACATATTGTTGAATAAAATCAAGTCAATCGAGTTTATTTTTTACAATTTTATAATTTAGAAATAAATTTAAAATTTTTTAATAGTTCGAAGAGGAAAAATAAAATAACTCATTTTTTTTTAATTATTGCTTTGTTGCATAATCGATGTGAAACACAATTATATTTTTCTTCAACATTTAGCCTTCACTTTTTTACATATATAATAAAAGTTAAAATATCCTCTAACATCTTTTTACGAGATAATTTATAAATTTTAATATTAGCCATTTACTTACGAATATTATAACTTCACTCCAAACTGCTAATAACGTTAACTTTCCATAATATTTTATTTTCTATATTTTATTGAATTATATTTTCATCCTTAAAAATTATAGAAAAAGCTAGTCGTGAGCGCCCATGTTAAATACAGAGGGATTTCAGTTGAAACTCGACCTCATTTTATTTATTTTTTTATTTCTATATTTTTTTATTTTGAGAGTAAATATGTAATTTAATAAACATTGTAAATACAAGATAATGGAAAATTTAACACTATTCACACATTGGAGTGAAGTAGAACTATTTGAAAAAAAAATAGTGAAAATAAGTAGTGATATTAAAGTTTAGAGATAATTTCAATAAAAGTCACTAGTATAGCTTAAGAGAAGTAATTAGGAAAAAAAACTTTAACAAATTAAAAGCACGGCAAATGTGACGTCATAAAAAAATTTCTAAGATTGCAATCATAATCCTTATGACTATGTGATGTGTCAATGACTCAATACATGAACGTGGTACCCAAATGTTACATGTATATTTGTTGCATTTTTTATCTTATTTATTTACAAGTTTTACATAATTCATCTCCTCAGCAAACAAAATTTAACATTTTATTGCAAAGATTATCATGATAATTTTTTTTATGGCAAGTAGATATTGATAAAATACAAAGAAAGTAAAAGTTTATTAATTACAATTTTCAAAGATTCTATAATATTTATGGAAAAGAAATGGACTAATTCAAAACTCTTGAATTATGTACTAATCTGTCCACAAACATGGTCCTGTTCATCTCCATTGTGCACCTGTCCGGAAAACAAGGTCCTCTTTTTCTGCTCCTTCCACACAAACTCATCCAGCTTTGCATCATTTAATTAATCACTCATAAACCATTTTTTAACTCCATCAATAATATAATTTTAACATTTATCAATTAATGGCATAATATTTGATTTTTTTTCTTAAAATTTCATAATTTATTTGTTAATTATTATTTTCGCAATAGGAAAAAGTTAACAAGAACTACTCTATAAATATACATGCACAATGCTTAGACCTCTAAGTATCTCTTTATATAATGACCCTGTGCATCAAAGCATGTTTAATGATTTTATTAAATTTCAATTAATTTAATTTGAAATAAGAGCATATCTATGTAATTCAAAGTTTTATAAGTTTATATTTTTCTTAATTACAAAGAAAGATTCGTAACTTGCTAACAGGAAAAATATTAAAAATAAAAGAGTACATAAATTTTACGAATGAGAATAACCGCGTCATTGTTGATATTTAAATATGAATAAACTATTTGTGCAGCGCTATAATTTATAAAACAACCTTTTAACACTCACATGTAATGCGAATCTATTCGTACGAGTCTATAACTACATACCGATACTAATAAGACTATATGATATGTGAGAAGAAATGAGATTATAGCATTGTATACTAGTATACCATCGGTCATAATACTAAATAAAAATTATATTATCGTAAATCATGTTTGGTTGACACATTGAGATAGTAGGGGTGTGTCTCCAGTTGAAAGATCAAGAGTTAGTAGTCTCAAATTTATGCTCCGAAGTCGCCAATTTGGTCAGATATCATTTTTGCTCTTTACCTCGTTCCGAATTAGTGAGGTGCTAATAGCCCTAGATATCGGAGGTCTCGGGGCACCAAAAATAATTATATTATTGTAGGAATGCAATACATTTTTTTCAAGTATAGTTTTAATTAAATAATAAATGTAAAAAACAGAAAGTTACATAAGACAGAGAGTAAAAATGTACCGCTGGCGTTGGTGCACGCGTCATTAAATTACCGCGATACGCTCCGACTTCCATCTCCTTCTCTTCTCGCGAGCGAACGCTTTCGACTCGTCTCGTCTCTCCATCTCATTATAAATACCGTCTCGTTACACTTCCACCTCTCCATCTCTCTCTATTCAAACAGCATCGACGGCGACGACGACGAGGGGGACATTTGTCCTCGCACGCAACCTGTTCGACGCAAAGCCTCAACGAAGAGCCATCCGCTCTCTAATGGCGTCCCTTCGTAAAACCCTGGCGATCCGCTTCTCTCGGATCGCCAAACCTCCCTCCTCCTCCTCCTCCTCCTCGTCCGTTCCGGCCGTCGCTGACGCTCCGGCGTCCGCCACCCTCTCCCCGTCACTCCTCCGCCGCTTCCTCTCCGGCGGCGACCGCAGCTTCGCGTTCTTCCAGAAGCGGCCCACCTTCCAGCCCGCCCTGCCCCCCAACCGCTTCTCCGTCCCCGCCGGCGACCTCCTCGCGGAGCGTATCCGCGCCCTGAGCCCATCCCGCATCCGCCTCGACGGACTTCTCCCGCCTCCCGCGCCGGAGCCGGAGAGCGCGCGAGTGACGGCGGAGGAGGTGAGGAAGGTGGCGAGGGCGGCGCAGATGGAGGCGGCCAGGGTGGCGCTGAGGGCCACCGCGGAGAGCTGTATCTCCTACGCTGATTTCCTCCGTGTCTGCCGAGATGCCGCCGGCGGAGACAAGGGGTCCGAGATTGCGCGGGCGCTCGACGAGTCCGGCAGCGTCATCGTACTCGGCGACGCCGTTTTCCTCCGGCCTGAAGAGGTATCGATCTCATAACCATTGTGCACACTCGTTATTCAGAGCACATAAAGTTTCAATCTTGGGATCAAATTTATGTTCCTTCATTTTTTTTATTAGGAGGTTCTTAGTAGCTTTCGATTTGAACATGAAAGATAAAGGTCTGATTAGATCTTTTTTTCCTGGGTTATCCTCTTTTTTTCAGCAGGAAAGCAAGAGATTAGAACAGGAGAAATGGTAACGTGTGACAGTGGCAGCAGATTCAAATAAAAACCTTAGTTTATAGATGCATGGAGAACCGGAGTCGTTGCTTGTTGTGCCTCTGTTCATCTCTTCCCATTCACTCACTCACTCACTCACCACAACAAGGACATCTCCACACACAAACATTAGTGCCCTGAAAATTATGTTATATCTATATATACATATATACCTATTTTGATTCACTAAGCAGATGATAAACTTTTTATTCTTCATCTTCATACAAAAAAAGATAATCTTATAGATATACATACATATATATTATGATTTGATGAGCAGATAAATAGTTTCTGTTCATCAGGATACATGAAATGCTCTGCTCTAAGAAGCATCTACTTTTTTCTCTATATATACTAAATGGTGTTACTCTTAGATCAATTCTCTTAAAAGACAGTTTCTTTCTATGATGTGGTAGAGGTTAAGGGGAAATTATCTTTTCGTTTCCGGTATTCTTGTCTTCTGGCACTTCAATTGTGTTCTGGCCCTTCTGGGTAAATTTTATATGAGCAAGCAAGCTGATTGCATTTTGTTTCTTTTTTTGTTCTTCTGATTGTTGAGGGTCATTATCTGATGATATTGATTCATGAATCTCCAGTTCGCCTACTGCTATATCTTTTTAGAATAATTATTGCTGTATAATATGTGATTTTGAATGTTTGTTCTGACAAGTTGTTTTTTATTGTCTCAATGTACTTTTAAGAGAAAGATGCTCTTCTGAGGTCATTGCATTATTTGCTATGCATGAAGTCCTGATACTGTGGCAGTTTAATTTATATTATTTAAAATCTTAGTAATAAGGAAAGGACATAGGGAGTAAATTTTGCTCTTCTTTCTTTTGTTTTGCCTTGTCTTGCATTGCAGCTAGTCAGAGCAATGGAGACAATGATCCCTTTCTCCTTGAGCCATCGGAATGATCCCCAGAGGGATGAGCTGAGAAAGTTGGAGGAGGAGAAGGAGGTCATCGACCGCAGGGCCGCCCTCCAAGTGAGGAGAGAGCTGTGGTGTGGACTGGGATACCTGCTGGTGCAGACGGCTGCCTTCATGAGGCTAACATTCTGGGAGCTGTCGTGGGACGTGATGGAGCCCATCTGCTTCTATGTGACCTCCATCTACTTCATGGCCGGCTACACCTTCTTCCTCAGGACGTCCAAGGAACCCTCCTTCGAGGGCTTCTTCCAGAGCCGTTTTGCCACCAAGCAGAAGCGCCTCATGCGGGCTCACGGCTTCGATGTCCATCACTTCAATGAGCTCAAGCAAGCATGCTCGGCTGCCCCAGCGGTGGCACTGCCGAACCGGGAGTTCTTGTCATCTCCTTCCTATTGAGTCGCGTGAGGAGAAGGGGCCATTGATTTGTGTCATTGTACCTTTATTTTTTTGTTTTAACCTGTAGGATGCAAGGGAAGTTATCATTTCAATCTAAGCATATGAGAGGAAAAAAAAAGAACAGAGGATCCTTGTTTAAGGGGGCACCAAGTTAAAGAGACACACAATAGATCAAATACAGAAAAAATATGGAGATTTAAGTGGGCACCAAGTTAAAAGAGATAAATTGATACAAGACAATACTTGAAGAGTTGAATAATAGTCATATACATTTGATTCCGGAGATTTAAGGGGGCACCAAGTTAAAAGAGAACATAACAGATACAAGCACAGAAGAGTATTTACCTCTTAATTTTTTATAGTTTAGGAAAAAAAATGATACGAGTCAATACTTGAAGTTGAATCACAATCATAGCCATGTAATTTGATTATTGCCAACAAGTATTTGACTGGGCTCTAAATAATAAGCTACACAAGTTGGAATTTTTCAGAGAATATTACAGTAATCCATTCCTGGTAGATGAAGTCAAAGATAAGCAGAGGCAAGTGTTCATTACCTTCTGCCTGACACTTCCTCAAATTAATTTGAACGTAATGATAAATCCTTGATGTAACAATAAGCTAATTGGTTATAAGAGAGAAGCAGAAGCAAGTGTTCATTATCTTCCATATCTTGATGAGTGATCTGTGTAAATCACTAACAGCTTCGTAACAATCAGCAAACAGAAGAAGCAAATGCTGATAGGCAAGCAATGAGGCCGGCCTGGCCGACGTCATTGTGCATGGCTCGGGCTTCGAGGATGACCTGGGGAAGCCGGTGGCGGTGCGGACGGGGCCGGTGAAGAAGTTCACGCCGGGGCCGCCGTTGTCGCCGACTCTGTGGAGGGTCTGGGAACCAGACCACCATTGGTAATGGCAGACGATGAATTACACCTTTGGCTATGGCTGCTAACCCAGCCACTGCTACTGCAACGGCCTCGTGCACTGCTAATAATTTGCTGTCCAAACAGCTTTATGTATGACAAGTACTACTACATCCTTACTCAGAACCAAACTTGATCCAACCTTTTCTTTTCAATGCGATCCCTTGGATGGACGTGCGTCGGTGCTGGAAGTTTTGGAGCTTGCCGGTGATGGCAATGGCAATTATTCCATATGGTTTCTGCATCACAGGCTTCTAGCCTTCTAGGGCTGAGCAAAACCGGGTTTGAAATTGGGTTAGGAAAATGAGATTCGGACTCGGTCCCGACTGGGTCCGGGACCGGTTGTCCCGATTTAACCGGGAATAAAATCGGAACGACCCGGTTGACCCGATTTTATTTTTTTATTATATAAAAATAAAATTAAAAATTTTAATATTTATTAATATTAATTATCAATAACTATAAACTCTTTTTTTATTATGCATTAGTAATAAAATCAGTTTATATGTTAAATATTTAAAAAAAATATATAATATAATATATAAATATTACATACATATATATATATATATTATAATATAAGAGAACCGGGTCCGAAATCAATTCGGATCTCTTAAACTCGGGCCCGGTCCCGATGGTTATGTTTCGGACCGGGAATATTCCCAAAAATCCGAGTCGGACCGGATTGGGATAACCGAGTCGGTCGGGTCTTGCTTAGCCCTACCGGGTTCAACTCAAGAACCTGTACAAGGACATCTGCATGCTGAAATGGAACTCATCACCCGTTAACTGCACTAGTAGAAAGTTCACAAGCAACATAACAAGTTCTTGTTGCTTGGTCAACGAAGAACTGTTGCTGATAAGTGGAGAATAAGATAGTGGCATATGACCTCCGAAGCAAAAACCTTGGTGAACTGCGCACGACGAACTACTACTATCTCCAACTAGGAACATTGGTACCAACCATGAACACCCTTGTGCCTCCATGAGCTTTTCTTTCTGTATATGTATGTTTGTTAACTTTGAAAACTGATGCAGTCTTCTATTCCTAGTTCATGCTTGAAACTATGATTCCAACTACTGTCACAGTTAATTCCAGTTAGTTGCCTCTGATCTTTAGCTATCCTTTTTTTTTTCTTTTTTCTTTCATGTAAGAAGGGTTATTAAATAATTTGCTCCTATGTTGATAACAATATTGCACCTGCGTCTATTTCAAATTTCATTGAGGGGAATCTTGTTTTAAGTTCATAATCAGAGCTGTTAAGAATATAAATATAAAGATGTTTCTCTTTCTATCGGCTTAAGCTTTTAAGATTGTTGGTAGCGCATCAAATTTAATATGGTATCAGAGCTAGAGGTCCTGAGTTCAAACCTCGTCTTTGCTCATATTAAAAATTAATTTTCTCCCTTAGTTCTCCACGTGTTGGACTAGATTAAAGTTGTCAGCGACTCACACGAAATATAAATATAAAGATATTGCTCTTCGTATCGGCTTATCCTTTTAGGATTATTGGTAGCACATCAAATTTAACAAGAGCATTATATTAAGTTCAAGAAAACAAACAATCTAGCGATACTATGGAGATACGAACCCATGTGTTGGTTGATGTTGGAAACCTACTAAGACACCATGAAATGCGCCAGGATCAGTGAAACTAAGGAGTGGTGAGAGTGTCAGGTATGAAATCATGGTGACTGTATGTCACAAAGGAAAGGTGTGCATGAGATAATAAGTTTGCCCTGAATAAATCATGACGAGTTGATGCCAAGGTTTTCAAAATCGCGAGTCTAACTCATAGAATCGTACGAGTTTAAGACTCTAGGGTATAAAATCAGCAAAATCGGATTAGATAGTAGACTCGGAGTAAACTCGGTAGAATATCGGATGGAATCGGGTTGACTCGGTCGATTTCACGGGTAGACTCGACAATTTTATTACTTAAGTAACTAACTAGTGTTTGTGGACATAATTGGTAAGAAGTCATAGAATTATATATTAGGAGGTTTATTTTATATATATATGTGGTGTTGAAATATGAAGTATAAACTATTTATACCTTTAAAATAATGGAGATAAATATTTATAACTAAAAATCCTGAGGATATAACATATTTTTTATATTTTATAAGCTTGTACACAGAAACTACGAGTTTACGACTCGAGTTTACCGAACGTAAAACGAGTCTACGTGAACTCTCGAGTTTGAAAACCTTGATCGATGCACCTCGATCATGCAAAGCATCAAAAAGTTGTTGATGCAGGTTGATGATACGATCAGCCATAGCCTTCAACTCACTTGTCCTTTCTTGGAAAATGTTTCTGGGAAGCAGAAAAAGGAAAACAAATTGTACACTGATTTTCCCATGTTGATTGTGGTATATAAACTGTATGCTGGAGAAAAAACAAAGTTTATGATGTTAAACTAATTGGTCAGATTGTTAAAACAAGACGGGAACATAACCACATACCTCACTGTAATGTCTTCCAAAAAACAAGGCCCCAACCCTCACTGGATCACAACCTGATATGATATGATTGTAGATGCTCTGTTTCCTTGGATCACAGGACTGTCTGAACAATAGGAAAAGGTGACTACATCTGACATAATATAACTTTGAATTTCAATACTTATAGTATTCTGTAATGATGATATAAAAGAGACCCAAATTAACTGAAACATTTTACAGAAATAAAAATGTGGGTGTGTATATATGTATACCATCGATAACTCCACAAAGTTATTACTCTAAGGAGGCGTTTACTGCATTATCTCTTAACATTACCTGGTAATCTACATTACCTGACAGAAAGATTACCACCTATTAAATTACCAGTAATGTGCATTACCCCGTTTACTATATATAAGTAATCCAAGTGGTAATTCAGATTATCATATTTACTTATATAAATGATTAGTAAATAATATACATCATTTTACCAAAATACCCTTCATAAATATTATTAAGTTAAAAAATTTGTATTATTGAATTAAAATTATCAACTTAAATTATGAATTCACAAATTAATGAATTTAAATAATTAATA
>LTAE01000699.1:0-31735 GCA_001647135.1 Pontederia paniculata
ATATATATATATATATATATATATATATTTAATAAAAGTGAAATACCTCTTCATATGTTTCATTGTGAAACATTCATATGATTAAGTTCATTTTTAATTTATAATTCAGATTAAAATAACCTATAATTACCTAACTAATATGAAATAAAATATAATTTTAAATTATTTTAATTTGATCCATATATTTAAAAATTACCGACTAATCTTTCACAGACAAAGAATGTTTAATATATATATATATATATAATAGCCTCATTCAATAAATAAAATAAATATAAAATATAAAATTATTTAATTGCTCAAATGGATAGGTTATTATTATTTTAAAATTTTCAATTCAATTTTCATTATTATCTTTTTATTAATAATTACTATTTCTTAATTTTTAATAATTTACTTTTATAAATTTTGATCCCTCTAATTGATCCTGATCCGATCCTTGATTAGAGAGGCCAATGATCTAATAATACCAAATTCAAGAAAAGAGGGACGACCTTAACTAATCTTTGCCGTCATATACAATCTTTTTTTTTAAAAAAAAAAATAAGTTAATTCACGTTGATGAGGAAGCAAAAAAAAATCTCCAAATGACATATTCCTTAATTCGTGGACCAAGACTTATCTTTTATATCAGTTAAGTGGATCGATCGATCTAGAGTTAAGCATCAAGCTAGTAGGTTAGTCTACCATACTAGTTGAACCTAAACATGGATGAGATAAAGATACGGGAGAGGGATATATGTAGAGAGTGGTATACGATACTATTATTACATTATTTAGTATTATCATCTATTGAAGAAAAAAAAAGTATTATCATCTATTATACAAATACGTATACAAATATAAATTTTGATTTCGTGTACATTAATGAGTAATACGTTCGAGTATACAATATCATATATATATATATATATTTGCTACAAGAAAATGATAGAGTAATATCCTAATGTACTACTACTTTTGGCTCTTGAACTAAATTTTAAATAACAAATTGAAAGAAAAAACTGTTTATTTGTTTATTAAACAAAATTTTATCAACAAAGTTAATATATAGTCAATGTAGAATAATAAAACATGCAAAGAGAAAAGTAAAGTGTATATATATCACTGTATTATTGAGAATGAAAAATTAGATGCATGAAATAAATTTATATGTACTTTTAATATATGATATTGTTTTATTAGATATTTATAATTTTAATTGTGAGATATTAAAAGGTTTTTCAATAACTTATATATATAAATATATATAACTTTATGTCGATCATAAATTTTGACTATGACTTCAAAAACCCTTCAAAATAAAAAATAAATTAATTACGAGTATGTCCCCGTGGTAATACTCGCCATAAAGATTCAATTCCGTGTAACTAAGTTGGCTGACACAGATGGTTAACGGGTTTGTGTCTCGGATTGAGGGACCGGGAGCTAGTAGCCCCGAGTTCAAGGACAGAGCTAGACGAGTTAGTCAGGAGGTGCACATTTTAAATTAATATCTTCATAAAATTTTAAAAATAGTATGATAGAATAATATAAAGAATATTTTAAATATATAGATGGCAGACAAACAAACATCTATTTCAATAATTAACTTCAACGAAATATTATTTTCTAAAATAAAATGAGAACGATATTATTATTGATAGTATAAGTTTTTATTCATACATGCAATTTAGTCTTCGAAATATTCATCAAAGAAAAAACTCTTGCATCGATTGGTTACCTAAAAAAATTATTTAGTTAGAAAATTTAAACTCAAAATCTAAGCATCAAAATTAGTATTGCTCACTAAATAATCAATCTTTAATATATGATCCATACTATTAATTAAAAAAAAAACTTAACTTTCAGGGGGTGCCAGTGCACCCCCTTGATCTCACTCCCTCCGCCTATGCCCGAGTTCGAGCTTCGGAGTCGTCAATTTGGTTAGGATTTATCTTGTCGCTCTCGTCCGAACACCAAATTAGTCGGGTGGGTCTATACCGAAAAAAGAATTCAATTCCATTTAGTACTCTGACTGAGTTCATGCGACAAAAGATGGTAGACATGAATGGGACATGGGACACGGTATTATCTTCTAAATGTCTTTATATTTTGAATTTTAAAGCATGTACTTGTTGTTAATTTTATCGTTATTTAGAAATTTTGATTTATTTTATTTTCCAATGAGACAATTATATTCTAATATTAAACTTAGTAATTAATATTTTTTTCGGTGATTAGTAGTACTAACAATATTGACACCACGTTTATATGATGATTGGATATTTCCATTGATACTATATACTGGCACCTATGATTGACAATATCTTTTGTACTAATTCTAATTTTCATTAGTAACTATTATTAATCCTTGATACAAATTTGATATCCGATTCTTTTTAAGTATATACTTCACTAAGGGATTAGAACAATTGTTTTAACTTTGTTAAGAATTTTTGTTATGTTAATTGTTGGAGCCTGATTATTGCATATTTTTTCATCAGAAATGTACTGCATATTCTCTCTTGAATTCTGTAGTTTATATGTTTGTCTTTAGGCATACGATGTTTTTGACATTGTTTTGGATGGAGGGTTGCAGCAGACATGTGAGGACTGTAGACGAGCTTTCATGTTCATGTCTGAAGCCACACAGCACCAAATGGATGGTGGGACTCCTTGTTGGAAAACTTTGCCCTGTGGCGATTGCAGATGTGCTGGATTGTTGTGGCCTTTTTACTGTGGAAAGCAAAAGCATCTTGTTGAACCAAATGCAACCATCACTTATTTGGCACTAATTTAGTTGAAAATGATAGCATAAATGTTTTAACTTCTTCAAACATTGACAATTACTACATTTGATCTTGTGGTTTAAGAATAATTCATGACAATTTACATGCAGGGGAAGAACTATATGTAGTTGCGCCGCCGCCACCCCCCGGGGTGGCACTCGAGCGGGGTGGGGGCGGGGAGTATCCAACCCATCCCCGCCCCGCCATTCGCCCTCGTCCCCGAACCTCGGGACAAAGACAAATTGGTTCCCGATCTTCGTCTCCGACGGGTTCCCGAATTCGCTGCGAAAACTCGAATCCTCGATCCTTTTTTTTGCTAAATATTATATCAATAAAATGATATTCTTTAAAATTAATTTTAATTTTAATTGAAACTATGATAATTCAATATAGTGTAATATAATATAAAATTTATTTATTATCATTTTATAACTACATGGATCAATACATAAATAAATATTAAGTTGTGAAATAAGATATACATGGACAAAAAGTAAATATAATATATATTATTTGGGGTGGAGGCATCGATCTCCAACCCCGATCGCGAAAAACTCTCGGGACATAATTTTCAATCGACCCCGACCTCGCGGGTAGAAAAAACCCTGAGGTCGGGGCCCCGGCTGGGAAATCCTCGCGAGGATCCCCGCCCCTCGGGGTGAATTGCCACCACTACCCCCACCCCCGTATAGAATAATAAGAGATTAATAAATTGAATAACAAAGTTAAAGGCACTTCTAAACTAAACTAGAAAATAATAAATTGAATAAAAATAGTTTTATTATAAATATTTATTGTTTTATAATATGTGTTCACCTCCATCTCTCCCTAAATATTTTTCAGGTTCTATGCCCATTTACTTGTACAATACTTCCAACTTTAATAGTCAGACCTTCCTGGTCTTCTAACTTTTTTTTATATCATCCTCCTAGTTTTAATTAATATGCATGCCTAGTGCAACCATGGACTCTTATAACCAAATTTTATTACTCATCCATTATTTTTTCTCTCATCCATGTTAATGTTCAAATAATTAAAAAAAACAAAAAAAAATTAAAAGAATGGCACGGCAAAGGGATTCATTAATTTTTTTTTTCGCCTAGATGGATAGTTAAGTTAAACCGTCAATTCATAAATGGAAATCTACTCTACATGCAAGAAGGGAAAAATAAAACAAGTTTATTCAGACAGACGATCCTAATAACAAAAACAAATCAGAAAATTAAGGAACTGTAGCCTGTAGGGACGTTTTAAATGTATTGACAATACATAGGGAAGAACAGAAAACAGATTTACAAATGTTCTACAACGAAATGATCTATAAGTATCAAAGATAATGAGACTCTACAAAACAATTCCAATGCGTTCCGGAGCTCTATAATTTAAAGCAAAGCTCACAAGAATCAGAAAGCCACATAAACTCTACCCGGAACACAACAGCTCAGACCAAGAATTAACTAGTGACCAATACTGGCTCGGCTATGAAGAATTGAAGCTCTAACAAAAACTAGATTCCTTATGTAGTCTTGAATGATAAGGGAGGATGCTACATATAAGTCCATGACCACCTCCGTGTTTTGTCCATGTGGGACTAACTTTCATTCTCTATCTTGGGTCCTTACAATCTTCTCCCCTTCGGGGCTCAACGTCCTCGTTGAGTCATCTCGTCCCACATGGTTCAAGTGAGCACGCGAGGTTGGCTCTGATACCTTCTATAACACCCCCGATTCATTCAAGATATTGTTCGCTTTGGACTCATATGGCCCGCACGAATTTAAAATACGTCTTGAATGATAAGGGATGATGCTACATACAAGCTCGTGACCACCTCCGTGTTTTGTCTATGTGGGACTAACTTTCATTCTCTAATAAATCAAAGGTACGTGATAGATCCATGGCACTAACTGAAATAACTACATCATTCAATTGTGTTTGCAGAGTAGATGCCCATGTTGAAGACATCTCAGCTATTTACTTGCTCCCTTTTGAATAGGCACATAGGCATGCAGAGGAGTCCTCTCTAACTCCCCCTTCAATACCCATCTGCTGCCCAGGAAATGCATGGTGACCCCTGCCTGAAGCACGCTCAAGAACTTGCATCTCTTTTTTCTTATTGTTCTTAGAGAACAGCGTGAAGTGTCATGTTACAAATACATGGATTTTATTTTAAATCTAGAGCTGTTTTAGAAGTTTATCATTTATCTTGTTATTAGAGTTTGGTCTACTGCGCAAACTATAGAAATTTGTCCTCTCGAACAAACAAGTTATTAACTATAATTTTGTTCGAGATTCTTGCACCTTTACTATTTTTAATAGCATCTATCTTATTTTCATTTTCATGTTTCTCAATTTATCATTTTGATATTAGAGCAGTAAAGATCTTAAACTTATCGACCTAGTACCTTTTGACTCAAGTTTTAATTAAAAAAAAAGTTAAAATTGCATTGCGTTCGAACATCTTATTCAACATCTTTACACAAAAATGAAGTTAAACAAGTTTGAAATAATCAATACATGTAATTATCGATCTTATTTTATCTTGAGGATATTTATTATTAGGGAATTAATGGATAGTTACAACCCACAATATCTCATTGGTTTATGTCTCCATTATTAATTTTGTTATATTTATAATAACTAATTTTTCATGTTATAAATACATGCATTGATTTTAGATCTAGTGAAGCCATAAAGAGTGACATTAAAATTTTGAGAGTGACATTAATAGCACCCAAAAATTTATCATTAATTTTGTTATTAAAGTTTGGTTCACTTTGCACTTTTATTAATAATAGCATATGTTTATAGTAACGTTTTTTGGCCTGAATGTCGATCCCCATAGGTAGAGCTGGCAATAAGCCAGACCGTTCATGAGCGGCTCGTGGTTTGATCTATTTTGAGCTTTGCTCGGCTCGCCTTTCTAAATAAATAAGTGAGGCTCGAAATTAAGATTTGGCCTTTTTATTTAAACAAGCTTAACTCGTCTATATTAGGCCTACCTTGTTAGCTTATAAGGTCACTTTATATAATTAATATATATTATAAAACTTAATAAGTATTTAGCATATGAACCAAAATTATGAATAATTTTGATTCAAAAAAATCAAATATAATGAAAGAGGTATAATAAGTCATTTTTATTCGAAATTATTATTAATTTTAGTATGTTAGATATGTACAATGCTAAATGAACAATATTTTATTTTTAATATTATAAATATAATTTAATATATATATTTAATAATTAATAAATATGACTTAATAAGCTATTAAGCTAGGTCAGACTTCTTGAATTTAATAAACAAGTCAGGCCAAACTTAATTTGTAAGCCCATTATAGGCATTTGGCCTAGCTCGTTTATTAAACTTTTTAAATAGGCTTGACCTATTTAAGTGCTGGCCTAGCTCGACTCGGCTCATGTCCACCCCTACTCATAGGTGCACAAGTCACATCAGATCGACTGGACTAATTAAGTTGGATGATCAAATTAATTAATAATAAATATATATAAAATAATAAAATATTAACTAAATGAATATATATATATATATATATAAAGGCAAAATTCACACCCCAATTGTTTTCATCACAATTCACAAGCCATAAATTATATTATGAAAAATTTATAGCAAAATTAAATGCACTAGCATAATCAAATACACAAAACTAAACTTTAACCTTTAAAAATTAATTTGTTTAGTTTCGCTTGGCCGATTCAAGCAAACTCCTGGATTGACCGGTCAAATTAAACTTTTGTCCGAATTTGACCAATTCAAGTCGATCAAACCCAAGGTCAGATTTCGATGAGCCCAAGGACTTGTTCTGAACATTGGTTCGACTAGTCAGGCCGAATCAAATTTTACAACTCTTCTTTGCAGTTAATATGATATGAAATTACGACTAGACCACCGGCCCAGTATGAGAAATCAAGCCATCATCCATCAGAAACAAGCTCCATTATATCTTATTTTTATTTTTTTCCCTTAAACTATCCATCACAAAATTTTATATTTAATCCTAAATTATAAAATCAAATAAAAATATGTGTAAACTTATTTCGATCGAACAATCTTATTCAAAAATTTGATATTAAATTTATTAAAATTATTTTACTTTATTAAATTATTATTTTACCTCTATAATTAAAAAATATTATTCTTTGCTCTCTTTTTTCTCTTCTATCTCTCATTATCGTCCTCTCTTCTCTCTCTCCTCTCCTTTTGCCGTTTTTTCTCTCTCTCTCTCTCACCTCTGTCTCCATCGTCTCTCTCCTGCGCAGGCGAGCTGCACACCAACGAGTTTGACGAGAAGAAAGAAGAGAGAAGAGTGAAAGAGAGGGAAGAGAGAGTGAAATGATTTTTTTAAAATTATAGGATAAAATTGTAATTTTATGAATTAATATAATTTAAATAAACTTAATATTAGATTATTGGATGAACTTGGTCGTACGAAAAAAAATTAAACTTAATTTTACCCGATTTTATAGTTCATATGTATATTTAAAATTTCACGATAGATAGTTAAAGAGACGAAAAATGAAAACATTTTTTTTGAATCATGCAATGCCTTTAAGTTGAAGACAGCAAGCATCAGGGCCTGAAATAGAAAAAACAACCCGGTCCATGACAAGATTCTGCTTCATTCTTTAACTATTTGTATATAAATTTTATATTTCTTCAATATAACCCCTATATATATATATATATTGCATCTAATTATAAATTTACTTTTCTATCTCTAAACTTGTCTTGATTTGACTATAAATTATTTCGTATGGAAACTTTCACATTTTTTAAAAATTTATTAAATTACTCCTATGACACCCTCATCCATATCTATTATTATCAATTTATTTTTCAATTTTTTTATAACTATAGAAATTTAAGTACAACAACTAAAATAAAAAGGATATACTCCGTCCTATTTTAAAATGTATAATTAAATTATTAAATCTAAAAATATAAATCTAGCATAATTAATATGACTGAACCGCCATAAGAATCATTTAATAAATTTTAAAAAAGTTAATAGAAAATTTAGTGATCTGATTTATTCTCAGTTTGAGATAGGTTAGAATTGAAAATAATGAATTTATGGTTCAAAATTAAATGCAAAAATATATTTTAGAAGGAATAATTATGTGAAAGGAATGAGGTTATATGCAATAGCATTACCTTTTACTAAATCCATTATACGTTCCTTTTCCAAATTAAAACTTGGCCTCTCAACACTATCGTTTTGTTCGAGTGGATCCACTCTTATTGACTCGAGAAGCAAATAGTGGTGGATTTGATTTTTGTCAAGTGGAAAAAAAAGGCAGAAGCCATGTCTTGCTAACGACATACATACCTCCTACCGACATTACGAAACCTTATTAAATTCTTCGTTGACAAAATAGACTCCACACTTGGATTTCCGACTATATATATAAGAGAGAGAGAGAGAGAGAGAGAGAGAGAGAGAGAGAGAGAGAGAGAGAGGTTATATTGCTTTTTTAAGGATAGCCCAACTTGAATCCCTTGAAATCTTATAAGTTTCAAAGTTTACTTTGTGGTTGGACATACGTCAATATATTATTGTAATAGGAAAAAAAAAGAGATCATAAATGTTAGCATAAAATTGTACAAAATTTATAGTTTCTATTAATGGATGACAGAACTACGTGTGTATCATGAATTTTCAAAGGGGCATTTAAATCGGCAACGCAAAGCAGTTGAGATTTGTTTCATCACTAGTTTTCCACACAAAACAATCTCACACTACACTGCTTTAAATGACCTTCCATTGCTGACCCCTTATAACTTTGAACATAGCGGTGCTAACTTTGCATCTTTCTAACTAAGAACGGTGACACCAAAAGAGATGAACCAAAAGAAGAAAAGAAACAAAGAACTTTAAATTAAATTAATTAAATAGTTATAAGGTTACATCTTGTGCATGGCTGTATACCAATTGCGGTGCATACTACTACAAAATTTAATCCACGCGCTTTAGAACGTCAAAAGCTAAGGGCCAATTCCAAATCCTCCGTTCATGATCTAATGCTACTGAATTATCAACAATTCGATGGATATCTTTTTAAACTTGTGTTTAACTATGATACTTAATTTCAAATCTAATTAATGCATGCATATAATGCTGTGTAAAATTAATTCTAGCTAGAGACATTAATTTCAAGTGTACGTTCGAATCCTTGCGGGTATGAGATTACAAATTGAACCGTATCTTTTTACATTGTATGCTACAATAATATGCATACACCACGAAATCAAAAATATTAATTAAGGTGGTATCTCACACTTGGAAGGGCGTGGTGTCAAATCCATGTTAATTATTTTTTTAAAAAAGTATTAACGTTAATTGTTTATAACATCGAAATAATTCTAATGTGACAATCATGTTGAATGAAAGGAAACATTGCTTACCATGATGTAGATGATTAGCGTCTAACTTTCTACGCCAATCCCATAAGTCTTCTATTTGTTTCTTTCATATTAGGTCTACTCTTTGACAAGAAATTAATAATGATCCACCATAAATTAACATATTTATGCATCGCTTTCTTACTAGACTTGACTAATTAACGTGTCAACCCTAATTATCTACTCGGACCGTCTACTTCAAGTTGTATGCATCATGCATGCTTTTATTTTTTTTCTTGTGTTGACTAATCAATTTCGTTGCTAAATTTTAAAGGTCCAAAGAGAAAGTTATGGAATACTAAAATAAGTCTAAAGGACATCATCATTGTTGATATTTTTTAACGAAGCCAAAAAATCAATCGGAGATATTAAAAAAAATGTACTAAACAGTAAATATACAGAATTCTCGTGTGTTAATTATGATACATAAGTTATATCGACAATTGTCAATGCCCGTTAACTTATATCAATATAATTTAATGATGCAAGTTTTAATTCGGCGCCGGTTGCTTGCCGTCGCACGCGTATTTGCCAACAAAAGCCGGTGCATGTTCATACCAAGTCAAACTCGCATTTTTTTCCACTCTCGACACCTTTAAAACTTTTACTATATAATTCCATCGTCTTCTTAATTTCTTATCATATATAACACCAACTCCCCACTACTATTTTTCTTCCATAATCCATCTTTTTAATCTATCAAACGACCCTACGCCGATCTCATCACCCTGCAAACAATGGCATCTGCTCTCCGAGCTCACAAGGCGGCGTCTCACCTCCTCCTGGTCGTCGTCTTCCTCTTCCTCCTACTCGCCGCGACAACTCCGCAGTCGTCGGCGTGCCGGCCTCTCGGCTGGTTCCGCTCCGCAAGTCTTCAAGCCGGCGGCAGTCTACCGACGACACGGCATCAGAAGCTTGATAGGAGCTACGAGTACCTGTTGCTAAATTTTCTTCCAAGGGGGAGGAGCGTTCCACCGTCTGGTCCAAGCAAAGGGACCAACGAGAACAAAACATGAAGGACCTCGACGTAGATATATATAATTTATATAGTTCCACAGATAGATAGATACATAGATATGGTCAGGCAGTTTTGTTCTTGTTTGCATTTTGTTGTATGTTTCTTGATGATTGCAAGATATATGACTCATTATACCATGTATATTTTCTTCACCAAATTAAAAGAAAAGGATGTATGTATACATTAATATTAGAATTCTTGGGTTCTCCTTTTTCCAATTTTTTTTTCACGATTTGATATGCTTCTTCATACGATCACATGAGAAAGGAATCCATCTTTCATTTTAATTTCATATAATTTAATCGAGTTCACAGTCGATCTTTGACCGTTGCAGTTTTAGTTGAACCGGCGTCGTTTAATTTGAAGGAATCGGTCAGAAGAGAGCGATGAATTAAGTGATGGGGGGTGGGAGTTCACAAAGTAATGTCTCATTTATTGACAATGGTGTTTTAGATTATTAGTATTTTTAAATTTGTATTCTCACTCTAGATTGGTTCTAATTAGGGGCGGACCTACATTATGTGTAGGGGGGCCTCGCCCCCCCCCCCTTTCGGTATAGAAAATTTATATATATAAGTATATACTAGTAGATACAATCAATATATAAAATAAGTGCTAAAAAAGTGTAAGGTTATCTATTTGGTATAGTGGTTAGGGGGTTTTGGGTACTATGTTGAGGTCTAGGGTTCAGTCCTTGGCCCCTCCTAATTTTTTTATTTTACTTTTATATGTATCGGCCCCCCTAATTTTTCGTTTTGGGTTTGTCCCTGATTCTAATTAAATAATAATTATTATGAGGGACTAGAAAGTACAATATTTGAATATTTAATCACTATTATTATTATAATAATAATAATTATTATTATTAAAGTGATATATAAATTTCATATGGATAAGAGAAGATAGTATTACTCGCACCTACAAATTATAAGGGTGAAGTTGAATTGGAAAAAATATAATTGCATATTTTTATATGAGTCATTCACAATCATTATTCTGGAATATCTTCAATATATTATATGAGAAAAAAAACTGTACAATGTTGGTTCTGTGGTTTAATAGCTTCATGAAAATTAGATGTAGATTTGAATTTTGTTTTTGATGAAACTAGAAAATAGACAAAATATTTTTTTAGAAAAAAAAACCATAAATCTGCTACATATTTGGGCCTAATTGACGGCCTAAAGATTAAACTGGGCCCGATCATGTCGCTCGTGCTCTGCAGTGGGCTTTTATATCATTTTTTATGCGTTAAAGAATTGGCTGGGATATGAACTATGAAGGATCCTTTTCTATTATAAACTTTGATGTGTGAATTGTTTTTACAAATTAGTGGAAATAACAATATCTATCTTGAGATTATTTATTTTATTATTGGTGATGATTATGTATCTAATTTAAGATTGTTATATTTCTTGTCTTTTGATTCGGAATTTAAATTCACTATCCATTAAACTGACCGTAAAAAAAATATTTCGTCAATTAAACATTTTTTTGCAATTGGCAAAAAGAATGCAAATTATATTTCTTAGTTATTTTTTTAAAAAAATCGTACTTATTGTCATCTTTATACACAAAAAGGTCCGTACGTCCAAATAGCTCAGTCTCTATTTCTTTTCTTTTTAGCCCTGTAATTTTTCATTAGTGCTTCAAACATCATTCATATTCCTGAAATATGCACATAAATTTTCACTCAGTGCCTCTGATCTGTTTAGCCCTGAATGAAAAAAAAAATGCAACATTGTGTGCCACCTTCTGAGAGGACAAGGAAGAAGTTGCCTGAAACTTGATGACAACTAAATCATTCATGAATATTACTATATGCATTTCTCACAGAATTCTAGGGATTCCAAGGATGGTCCTCTATTACTTCCCTCCTTCCTCCTCCATTCCCACAACTTCCTAAAGAATCTTATCTCAATGGTATTTATTTTTATTTCCCTAACTTTGTTTTTGACCTTGTGGGCATGCCCTCACAACAACAATCTCCATAACTTTCGATTAGGTTGGCCATGACTTCTCAAGGGGCGACCTGTTTGGTTGTGGCCTGTCTGTCATGAACCCTTGATGTCATTATACAGCAACTTGCTTGTACTGGTTACTGGAGTTGAACTCTAACCACACGCAAGCAGCTTTCTAAATTAATATTTTTGCAGCATATACACAAATCATAAGTTACACACTTTAATTTTCTTTAGAGTTTTCTTGTCGTCGTATACAATATATTATTACATCATTAATCTTACAATGCAGCAATTGTGGTCTAAAGTGCACCAATGTGTTCAGAGACCAAGTGTTCATTCTCAAGTTAAGAAGAGAACAGAAGATGTTAATATGGCCTAATTAGTTAAAGGTTTAAAAGTTAATGTCAATACGACCTGCAACACATGTACAATTGATTGGGTGGTGGAGGAACATTTTATCTTGTGCTCTACCCTCCGACAGCGGGCAAAAACAACAATATTTCGTAGCCTGATCCCTATGTGCTTCTTGCAGACTGTCTGCACTAAAGACTAAGGCCATTTGCAGCTTCTCGTGCATGAACATAATTGACAACAAGCAAGCATTATGTATGCTTACAAATCTGTAATGATCACATTTTTATAAAGGCATATAACACAGACTTACATGGTGAAAACTAATCTCCTTCATTTGAACCTTTTCTCCAATCCATTTTTTCTCTTAACTATTTATATAGAAGGCTACTTGATAATTAGAAGTGCTACATAGTTGTACTTTTGGAATTCAATGCTGATATATTTTTATATAAGAATTAATTTATATTTGGAGTGTCATTATAATATTAAAAATTTTGTTTTAATGATTTTTTATTATTTTTTCATTGATATCATAATTTTTAAAAATTTTATTACGATTAAATTATGTCATCTTGAATCGCACGTCAAATTATGACATATAAAATTCTAACAAAAATATTATAGATTCAATGAAATTACGAATTTGAGACCTTGTTGGGTGAGACAGAAATACTATTTCTAATAATATGTAACGAGAAGAATGATTATGGCTTCATCTAAATATGGAAATTCATATTATTACCAGTAAATTTTATCTGTAATTATAAGTTGTGTTCTTCCTGATATCGTGCATGTCCACCTACTCCGCATGGACCCTACCACCTCAGTGCATGAAGACACACTCCATCACATCCTCCTCCTTTTCTCCGCCCTATTTATCTCCCACCTCCCTCCACTTTGGCGTTTCACAACCCTCGCATAGGGAAGGAAAAGGGTTGTGTTTTTATAAAACGGGGAGTTTGAGCCCTCTCTCTCTCTCTCTCTCTCTCTCTCTCTCTCTCTCTCTCTCTCTCTCTCTCTCTAATATCGGCATCCAATAGCTTTTGGGAGAGATGGAATGTGTCGTGGGAGTACTGCGTGACCACACGGCTGCTTGGCTTCCTTTTTTAGTTCGTTGCATGTAAAAGCCGTAGGCGGAGTAAGAAAAGCTGCCCTCCCTCCCTCCCTTTGAACTTTCCATGCTTCATTTCTCTTGCAAAGTACCCACCTTTCTTCATCACTCTTGCCCAACTTTGAAGAACATGTTTACAGAACTTTAGGGGAGTCGAAAGATCACCACGCCAAAAAATAGTTGTCTCTGTTTGTGTTGTATAATTGAGACAGAAAGGAGAGAGAGAGAGAGAGAAACAAGCAACTGGTGTACTGTAATTTTCTTTCGTTGCTGTATTTGTTGCGTCAGAGATGGGGAACTACAAGTTCAGGCTATCTGATATGATTCCAAATGCCTGGTTCTACAAGCTCAAGGACATGAGCCAGAAGGGAAACAAGAGCCAAAGCACGCCACAATCCGCCACCAGAAGCCACCAGCAACCTGCTTCAAGGACGGCATCATCGCTCCGGACGCCAAAGCCAAAGCCCCTGCCGGTTGCCTCCCAGTCAAAGCTCCTTCCGAACAGAGCCTCGTACTACTACTCCAGCAGAGTCGAGGCAGAAGACGACCACCGGAATCATGCACTCCATTCCAAGGCTGTCTCCGATGCAGAGTTCCTCCTCCTCGATCCACCGAGAAGATCGAAGAAGCGAGGCAGTAGAAAGCCCGGCAAAGCTTCAGCATCGAACGCCAAACTGGTCACCTCCTCTGTGTCGGCCGGTTGCAGTTGCAGATCCTGGAAAGGCGAATCCGTCCCCGAATTCCCGCTGCCGCCGTCCCCTGAGAGCCCTCCGTGCCCGCGCGACTACTACATCGACGGCGAGCAGCCGAATTTGCAGGACACTAACGTCAATGGCGGACTGCATCGCAATGCGATCGTCTCCTCTGCGAGCTCACTCGCGCAGAAGCTGGACGACCCTGACATGGCACCAGAGCGCGAGCTCCCTCCGATTCTAACAAAGCCAGCCAAGAAAGAAGACGACGACATCAAATTGGAACACAAGATTCTTAAAGACAAGACGGGCAGCTACCAGGTTTGCAGCCCCGCCGTGCGGCAGCACAAGAGCCACACGAGGAGATCGCCTCCGGGTCTGCACCGTCTGCGCATGCGGGCGAACTCCCCGCGGCTCGCGAGCAGGAAGCTCCAGTCCCACCACCGCGACCGGAAGAGCGGCGCGACGGCCGGCGCCTCGGCGGCAATGCAGCAGAAGAAGGCGTTCTCCAGCAGCTTCGCGGTGGTGAAGTCGTCGTCGGATCCGCAGAGGGACTTCCGGGACTCCATGGTGGAGATGATCGTGGAGAACGACATGCGCACGACCAAGGACCTGGAGGAGCTGCTCGCGTGCTACCTGCTGCTCAACTCAAAGGAGTACCATGACGTGATCGTGGAGGTGTTCGAGCAGCTCTGGTTCGATCTGATCACTAACGTTAAGCTGTAAAATGTAGTGCATGCGCTTATAATTGAAGATAAATATTACTGTGTAATAAAAAGAAATTTACTGATGGATTTTTGTGTTCCATGTCTAAATCGTACCAATGCAATGCATTATGCATGCAAGCATTCGATTTAAATATTAAAGCTAAAATATCTGGTTTGGATTTAACTCACTGATATCTTATATCCTTATTAAGCTCTAGGAATTCATGATGCTCATATAACACAAATTAAGTGCTGAAAAAGGGAACCCTCAATATTAAGTTTAACATAGTCAGAAAAGTCATTTTTAGCTCCTGATATTGAGAAAAATGGCAAAAATAGTTCATATCTCTGAAACATATTACAAGGAAAGACACACGTTTCAGGGGCTGCAACCATTTGTGGCCAATGGTCCCAGTAGTCCAGTACACAAAACTTTATGAAACTAAGCCCTCTCTTCTCCTCTTAAAAGGAACATGGGAAGCTCTCTAACAGTACAAAAGTAGCATCGATGTGTTCCTTTGTCTCAACTGCACGGAGGGGGGCACCAAATGGGGTACCAAAAGCCAATCCTCCCTCTGCTTGCTCTCTGCCATTTACTCACTTCTCAGTATGGCGAGCTGAAGAAAGGCAACATTAAATCCTGATAGAATGGAGCATTCACCACATGCAATGAGGGTGTCGACAGGTTTTGGCGTACATCTAACAGAATCGACCAAGGTGACTGAGCAACAACATCTCCATGCATCGACATATCAACATCTCCCAAGTAATAAATGCCCACGAGCAAGAGAAAGAGTTACAAAGACTTGCCTTTTTTTTTTCCTTCTCTAGGAACCAAGTTAACCAAATAGCAGATCTCTCCAGCTTTAGATCCTTCAAAAAGATAAGAAACAGGTTCTGAATTTATTTTTTTTTTCTGCAGAGATGATAACAGAAACATGTATTGGTATTGGTAAAGGTATCAATCAGAGTAACAGTAAAGGAACCACTGGAGATCTTCTTTGGAATCTAAGTAATGCAGTGACTTCACCAGCTGTGTATTCCTAGCATTTAATTTGATCCCTGGGGTCTTAATTGTTCATCTGCAGTTCCTCAAATTGTTTAATAGCACAATGCTTTTGAGACATCAAATCATGAGACAGGATCAGAGGAGGAGAAGGGTAAAAAACATGAAAAGAGAGTGTAATAACTCCTACAACTTACCTCCATTTGCACAGTCATGAGGACTTGACTTGACACATCACATCTTATCAGAACCAGCACAGCAATTTTACTCTTTCTCCAGACTCAAGAACCCCTGAGAAGCTGAGACCAAAGAAGATCTCCCACCTGTACTTTGTATGATTTTTCCTCTGGTGCTCCATCTTTGTATGATTCTTTGCTTTATCAGGCGTGCCAGATGAAGGATCTCTTCAAATTGGTTCTCAAATAGCTGGTACAAGATTATCTTTTGGTGATAAATTATGAAGTAATGAGCATATAAAGATTGGAAGGTGCACAAGAAATGTTTCCATATGCATAAATTTCTTCTATTTTACTCAGAGATTCCTATGTAACAGTTTCCTCCATGCCTGTGGTTGTTCTTTTCTGATGCTTCTCCATGTGATCTCCATGACCAATCTTGATCATGCCTCCTCTGAACTGAGGAGGATTCTTGGAAATTTCTCCCCAATTATGCTTTTGTTGCATTCTTTCACATTACTAAACCTTGTTGTTGTTGCCCTGTCCATCTCTCCAAGATTTTCTTTTTCTGGAATATGACTTCTGCGAGATTGAACAATCATTAATGATGAATATTTAAGAAAACAACTCTGAAAGATGGAAAAAATATTCCTTGATGAAATAATAAAACCTTCTATTTTGTTTCTATTTAAAGGAGGAATATGCAGCATGCCATGATTTAAATTAAATCTATCTTCAGATAATGCAAATTTAATCTGGAATTAAACTAGGATGATTTCAACTGTGTCTGTTACTTTTACAAAATGCACAATTGAGGAGCTCTAATAACTTGACGATATATACTTGCACAGTAAGGACAAGGACACAGTTAGTGACCTGTGGCTACTGTATGTACAGGGATATTGGCCATGAATAGTTTCTTCCAAGTATTTGCAACATAAAATTTGCTGTGGTGTTTTGTTATATTATCAAGTAATCATGAGTGGAGAATCCTTATCAAATGATTGTAAAGTTGTGAATGAAAAAGCCTAGGAGAGCTTCAAATGATTATAGACAACCGAAAGGGATGAGAGAGAAAGAAAGAAGGCAAAATTGATGGCCGGCCACTCCACTGTCTTTGCTTTGCCCGACAAACAGGAGATCTAACATATATGTTATGGCTCTTTCTCTTGATGTTCAAGCTGAGCTAGGGGCGCCAATTCAACCAGGTACAACCTATGTGAGTCAAGGATTAGTGAAATCTTAGATGATGATGATGATGATGATGATGATGATGATGATGATGATGATGATGATGATGATGATGATGATGATGATGATGATGATGATGATGATGATGATGATGATGATGATGATGATGATGATGATGATGATGATGATGATTAACGAGCATCTAACATAATTTTAATGACGTACTATAAAATAACCATACTTTCTTTACAAAATCATTTTTTGCATCAACAAAAAGTGTCTATATATTTTGCGCTACACAATTTTTATAATAATAATAATAATAATATAATTAAAAAATTCAAATTTGTCGTATGTTTGTTACATGAAACTTCTATTTAGAAGTTAGTTACATTTGCAATATTTATAGTATCGATATGCATCAGAATCCTAATTTGCTCGCCCTACTTATATTTACATTTATATTTTTTTAATACACATGTGAGCCATCATTTATATTTATATTGATACAACCCTTTAAATGTGAAAAATCATAAATTCATTCTTTTTTGTATTCTTTGTTCCAATATCCATAACATAGATATTTATTTTCATTTACCTCCCTTGATTTATATAATATTTGCCATCTCAACACCTAAATTTAGAAACTAATTATTTATTCTCTTAAATTACCAGTTTTTCATTTTGCTCACTGTAAAAATATTCTACTAACTTGTTCTTCTTTTGATTATCAAAGTATTCTTTCAACCTTTATATATTATCGATTCATTTGGGGGAAAAAAATAAAGATTCTAAATAATTGCCCATTCAAAAATTAAATAAAATATTTCTAATATCATTCAAGTATATTTGTATCTGGTTTCTTTTTCAAATGCCAAAGAAGGGTACAAAACAAATGGAAAGAAATGAAAAGTTGACCATAGGGTGACTTGGAAAACTTTTAATAGATGTAGTGGTAAACAACTAATCTCTTAATCTATCAATTGGAGTACAAATAGGTGAATGGAAATAGAAATCATCCTACAATTTATTAAATTTAATCAACGACGACATATTTATCTTTTGGACGTCCAGAAATAAATGTCATTTGATTTCTCTGCTATAAATAAAATATGTACTGAAATATTTTAAAATAAAGATGTCATGCAGCCCGAATCTGTCGGTAATAAAGAGATTTGAAAGGTAGGCACTCAAGACGAAATGTGTGAACGTGGTTCGAGCATGGCATAGTCATACATATATATATGTCCTGCAATTAAGGTGTATATGACCAAGGTTTGGGGCCCCGGTTAACCCGGAAATGTTGCTCTCCTTGATGAGGCCAAGGAAATTTGTACCAAAAGTGGTGTGCGGTTTGAAAAGAACTAGTAAGTTGGTATGTAGACGTGTATTTATGAGCAAACATTTCATATAGTGTAGCTTATCACTTTTTAATTGTTCATCTTATATAGAAAATATTTTTTTTTTGTATTCATAGTATTCAAATTCATTAGCATCAAACTGATCGAGTTTTAGAGCACTGCATTTTTTTTTAGCTTAACCTTCTTTAGAGTTCAATTTTGTTATCATTTTTAAAGAAAAAAGAATAAGTAGCATGCTGATATATTTGTTAATGTTTTATTAGTAAGTATTGGTGAGACGCTTTAGCATTTAACGTGCTAGGCGTTTTTTAACCTTTTCTTTTAATCAGTCAATCAATTAATATTATTTTTTATAAAAAATAAAGATATTACCATTTTTATTAAATTTAAGATAAATGATAATTTTTTTCTTAAACTTTTTATATTCATAAAAAAAATTAACATTCCTAATTTAAAATACAAGTAACATTGAGTTACCACTTTTATCAAACTCTTAAATAGTATATAACTTACTTTATTTCATTTAAGAGAGACTTATTTAGTCATGATATGGTTAAATTTAGCATGCCTTTTATTGTACCGTTTTCCCCAATTTTTCATCCGAAACTTATAAAATATCTTCAAATTATGGCAACTCTTTTACATCCAGACAAAGTTTGGCGTGGTCAAATTCTATTTTAGCTTTCCGTATTTTTCGCTTAGTCATTAATTAAATTGCATTGACGCACTATTTAAGTATAAAGAATAAAGAACCACTTTAAATAAAAAATTAGTTTTTTTTATAAATAAAACTACTCAATTTACATTTTCCACAATCTTTTGTGTATTAATATAGGGGTAAAAGTATAATTAATAAATGACAAGATAAAAAAAACAAACTGAAACTGAATGACATAATTAAATTTGGAGATAAAGCAAAAATGTCTAGATATTTTAAAAATATAGTATTTATTAGAGACTTAAAAAATTAACTCCTCAAAGTGTAAGCATCATAATAATAATAACAATAACAATAACAATAACAATATTATTATTATTATTATTATTATTATTATTATTATTATTATTATTATTATTATTATTATTATATAAAAACCGGCCCCAAACAGCATAGGATTCCAAAAAGAAAAATTCAGACCTAATGTATCGAGAAAAAAAATCAGGTGTAGAAATGATGATTGAATCATCCCTTTCGATTTAATTTGGCGTCCCATCGGATCTATTTTACAGTACAAGGGTTTTTATTTCTAACTCGAATACAGAGTTGTGTCTCTATCCATGACCTGGTGGGAGGAGGAGTAGGCATAGGCTAATGTGCTTGGCATGGCGTCTTTTGCAATAGGCCCTTTAATTAGTTTGGTCGACCAAAGCACGAGTTCATTTTTTACAAGTCACTTTATAGATCCCATACCGATAGCTCTCTATCATTAGTGGGCACTTCTCTCCTACTCAACTCAACTAATACATTAAACCAAACGTAGCATATTGCATTTGTCTCTTCTCAAAACCATTTTTCGTGAATTTGACAAATTCATATATATATATGGTTAAGTGAGATACATCAACAAAAAAAAGATTTAGAGTCTCACACTTATAATTTCATTTTATTTTTTAAAGTTGCGTGAATCTCTTAATTTTAAAAGTGACATGAAACTCACACTTTATGAATGAGATTATAAAATGTCATCAAAAATTTATTATTACATAATAATTAAATTACATATTACTTAAATGGCTGATTCAAAGACTTCGCGTGTATATACGCTAATATGCCTCTAATATTTATTAGATCTCACACGACTATTTTATTAAATTGATATACATCGAGTATTGATAATTTTAAATATTAGTTAGCTTAAATTAAAAAGAAGTTTATATTATGACCCATAAATTAGTTATAATTGTATTGTGTATGTACGCATTTGAAATCATTGAGTTGGTAGTACTTTATTTCTAACGATACAAAATAGAGATAATTTATATTCTTTGATACTTTTAAAGGAGAAAGGGAGTCTACTTAGCAAAAGAATAATTTATATTCTTTGATACTCTTAAAGGAGAAAGGGAGTCTACTTAACACTTTTGCTAAGTAGACTACTTAGCAGTGGTCTAATCCGTCAAATTTATTTTTGACGATTCAAGATCAAAATTTTAAAATACATTTTAAATTTTTAAATTTAATTTGTAACCGTCAAAATCAAATCTGACGAATTAGATCACCGCTAAGTAGCTTACTTAGCAAAAGTGTTAAGTAGACTTCTCAACCTCTTTATTAAAATGATAACATGATAAAAAATTATATATATACACAAATAAATAATATAAATATACATTATTAGATTAAAAATTAGTTACTTCTCATAATATTTCATATAATTGATTGTAAAATACTTTTGTGGAATGGGCACAAAGAAAAAGAGTATGGCGTGAATCTTATATGAGAGATGTCTTGTAGTGACTAATTCTCGCGAACATATCACGACTTCCGACGCAAAACATATTTTGAGTAGAGTAGACCATTTGGTGATGAAAAAACAAGTGGCCGTGAAGGCGGCCAAGTGTGGCGTGCTCCTGCCGTAGAGAACATAACGGGCGCTGCTGGATGCGCCACAAGATCGCGCTGCCGGATCGGTCAGGGACGCACGTCCGCCGCCGGATGCGCGGGGGGTCGATGCGAGGGCCCAAAGGCACGCGCACGTGAGCGACATGTTCCTCGCCATTGTTGCTCTTGCATCCCTTACATCAATTAAAATTGGAGGTCATTTTTCAAATTGAAATTTTAAATTGTATTATATTTAGTAAAAAATATTAGATTAAAATGAGTGAAATATTTAAATTTTTTTGTGCGTATCCTCTCGAATTTTTTTATATCTAAAATTATTAACACTTGACTAATTCAAAGTCGAAATAAAAAATAATATTTCTCTGATCAAATGGATGATTTTAAAATTCAAACTCGAAATTATTAACTCTCGATCTTTCAATTCGAGATATATTTTTATGGTTAAAAATAAACATCTAATTTTTTTCAATGCAAGAACATATATTATCGTTAGGTTTTAAAAAATAAAAAATGTAATGATTTAAAAAATAATAATTAATTAATCATATATGTTCTCAACTCAAATAAAGATAAAGAAGTAGTGCGCACCGCACGGTCGTGTTGCCGCTTGCTGCGCCGGAGTCAAATCCACGGATGAGGATGGACGTGTGTTTTGTCGTGTTACTTAGGCCATTCAAATTTATTAAAAAAAAAAGAAAAAAGAAAAATGCTTCGCTTTTACTGATCGATTCGGTTAATAAAATGATGACCTTCGTTCAATAAAGTTGACCTACTAATTAGTAAAAACATATCACACAAAATTAATAATTTTAAGTTCGAATTTTAAAATCATTAATTTACTAAAAGAATATTTTTTATTTTTTTTAATTTTAAATTAATAAAATGTTAATAATCATGAATATCAATTATCTTGAAAGGACACAAAAAAAATGATGACCTTTGATCCAACTTGACGTCAAAGTGGTCACATAATTTTTTCTTCGCATTCATAAATTTTAAATATTTTTTTTTAAAAAAATATGACCGTTCTAAAATTACTATAAACAAAATTAACTGAGCTCTAATTTAAATAATATTTGTTGGTAATTAACTTAAGAATAGTAAATTCAGGATTTATGGTATGAAACTATAATCAAAATTAAAAAAAATTACTTTATCGATATAACTACAACTAAAAGAAATTTTCATATCTAGAAAAGAGTTTCAAACTAGGGACAAAAATGAAAAATCGTACATCATGAATGTAGTCAAATTTATGTCTATACTGCAAAAATAAAGCTAGACGTTGATGTTTGGTTAAAATTAAATTAGAGTCAAATCTTTATTTAGTGTATTAAATAGTATGAGCTTTCAACTTTTTTAATATTGTCTCATAATAGCTTCTTTAAAAAAATGTTATGAAAGGGGATGCTAAATATAAAATATCGTTTATATCTAAAGACAGTGTTTTATTCAAATGTTATTATATTTGGTATAAGTACAATTATACTCGTGATATAGTTATACCTTATTTTTATTTTCATTTATGTTTGGTTGAAAAAAAAGAACTTTTTTACCTTATTCCAATCTTTGATTGGTTGGACACAAGGAATAATAGAGCATAAGATTGATATATTTTTAAAATATGACAAGTTTACCCTCTTATAAAATATTTGAAACTAATCTTATTTAAGCTTTTTTATATGTAATGTTGATCTAATAATATTATTAATTAAACTTACAAGTTCAAGTAAACTTTTTTTCGAGAAATTAAACTAATTTAATTTATTAAAAAAAGATTAAACATACAACTTTTGCACATTATTAAATTATTTCAATTTTTAATTAAAAGTTTTGGCATCAATTTCATTACAAGTGCAAAAGGCATTTGATTAGTTTAGACATGAAAATATATTTTTAATCAATGCATTATTAAACTTTTCTATATTTTCTTGACATAAATATATTTTCAGCACATATTGTATTTCTTTACTTAGACATTCTCTCTAACTACACTTATCATTATCTCGGAAAATGACAAAAAGAACAAGTCTATGGTTTGCTGATGAAGCTCTTGTTGTAAATGTTCATAATTTATCCAAATAAAAGAGCCAAGTGATAAATGATTAAATTATTTCTAAACACACCTTGTTGAGTTCACTTTCCTAGTCCATTGAGCCATTATATTACACAAGATATTGATATTACAAACTATGACAAAATTTCAACTTCACTTGATCATAAGCAACAAAGGCATTTCATCAAAAAGTTAAATGAGTTTACAACACTACATCAAAGTAATAAATTGTTGTGCATAAACATCACAGGAAGTATAAAAGTCTTGGTGCACATAGAACTGGTACATAATGATACATATGTCTTGCATATTTTAAAGAAAATGTCCAAACACATATCCAATCACCATAAACATCACAGTAACTACAAAAGTCTTGGTGCACATAGAACTATCAATTGCCTGCAACTTTGATATTTTCATTTTAATTCTCGAGATGCTCATCAAATGAAGCTTTATGCATGAATGATCCATCAAGTCCATAAAGATAGTTAGCTAGTGATACACAACATATACCATTTTTGAAGACATGTGTCAATTAGTTCTCTTCTTGATCACCTACACTGCAATGCACATCAAACAACGTAGATTAGACAATATTTTCATATGAATGCATGTTAAGAAGATATACATACATACATATATACATATATATATATATATATTATATGCATCTACCAAGTGAATGAACAAAGAAACAAGAAATACCGTACCCTCATGATGTCGACGAGCATTCCAAAGACTTTGACGTATATTATTTCGAATTTGTTCACCTCTAAGTTGTTCATCATCTCTAATTATAGAATAAGGATCAACATCATCTTGGTTTACATCATTATTTTGTCTTCCTAGTCTCATGTTAAAGTATTGATCATTTTCCTGATTGCGCTTTATGAAATTGTGAGTGATACAACACGCCATCACAATGTGCTTTTGAACTTTGAAAGGGAAAGGAATCGTTGAACGTAAGACTCCAAAACGTTTCTTCAAAATGCCAAAAGTCTTTTCTACATAATTTCTAAGATGAACATGTTTACGATTATAAAGGTCTTTAGAATTTATATATCTTCTTGTCCCAGGATTAACAAAAGCACCAAGGTGGTACCTATTTCCTCGATATGGGGCAAGGAACTTCTCGGTGTTTGCATATCGAGAGTCAACAAGATAATATTTTCTTGAGTAAGATCATGTGTTAATTTATAAAATAAACTATTACTATATGTCTAAACAAACTAGATCAGATCATACCTTCTGCGACCTTAAAACTTCCATTCTCAACACACCACCGAAGTACTCTCATATCAGTCGTCGACCCTTCCCAACTAGTGCAAACGAAAAGAAATGCACGGTCAAATGATGTTGCGGTCATCACATTTTGGGAAATTGTACCTTTTTTAATTCTAAAATGTGGTTGTTTAGAATTTCGAATTAGAGCAGGAATGTGTGTTCCGTCTATAGCGCCAATAGCATTCTATATACGACAATGACCCTAATTAATAACATATGTATGAAGAAAAATCAGTTAATACTTGTTAACACGTACCATAAAGTATGGAAAGAAATTACGACTTCCACTAATCCTTGGATGAACATCCACATCTTGTGATGGATGGACAATAAACTCATTCTTCAAAGAACATACAACTTTAAGGACATTGTTGAAATTGTGTGAAATTGTCTCTCCTGAATGTTGAAACTTCTTTGCCATTTCCCTATTCTTAGGGGCATGCACAACACCATATAAAAAATAAGTCAATTGCTCTCGTACAATAACATGTTTTATATTAGCTAGTAGCCTTCGAGAAACAAATAATTCTTCTAGCTAGAAGAACATAGTGTTGGTCATCCTAAAATTATCATATCCTATATCAGGATGCCCACTCAACATATCTTGAATGAGTTGATGTCCTGTAAATGGTTGAGTTCTACAAGGCATTCTTCGAAATATATCACATGAACAATCATCTATAAAATCATGTGTTATTAGTGTCTCTATTAAATCATTCTCAACATTATCCTCTTCAATTAATAAATTCATTAGCTCACGACAATGTTCCATTATTCTTAAAATATAAGTAAATTATATCATTAGATAACAATAAATGACTTTTCAACAGTTAAAGAACAAACAAAAAATAATTATAACATGGCAATTGATATTACTTAAAAATGACAAGTGATGCAAAATATCACATGAAATTATGATAAAAAAAGGAAATAAATAGTTGGCTTATTGTTTTAGCTTTAAGATCAATTCTTGAAGTTGGCTAGTAGTTCCTAAAATACTCAATCTTCTATAAAGAAAGAACAATTAAAGTTTAGAGTGACAAAATATGAACATATGGGATAATGATATGTTCTGCGTACAAAGATTACAAAAAATTGAACAAGAAATAAAAATATAAAAGTGTGAACATAAGTAAGACTCGACTAAAAAGGCAAAAGTTAGCAATCCAAATTACATAGTCAAACACTTGTCTTAGTTTCAAAGTATCGTACTTTCCAACATATTACATACCAACTGAATGCGACTATAGATATGTCAACATTACAAAATATCACATGTCCAAATATATTCTAAGACAACCTAATATTACCACATCTTTTAAGTGAGTATTACTTGTTCCAAAATAAGGCAAGTAAAAAAAAACTTTTGATTTTCAATCGGCACAAACATGATGTCTCTACATAATAAGCTATGGTGAGTGAGGATCAACAAATGATGAACTAGGCATGAATGGCATAGAATGCTTGCGATGATACTCAGCCATTTGTTGTTGCAGCCATGCATCCAGCAATCTACCCTCATAATGTATGAAGAACCAACGATTTTGTTCATTCTTCAAGCTCTCTCCAACTGCGATAATGACCTCAATAGATACATTCAAAAAATTTTCTTTCATCATGCATTCATCAATAGAGTACAAGGTAGGCCTAATCTATTTTTCCCTCATAAGAAGCTGATTTGCTATCTCACACCTCTTTCTCCCATGTTTAGCAATATCCTCTAGAACATGTACAACATTAGAGCGTGGCATTTTCTTTCGGTGATAATTAGTTGCATGGCTAGTTGTTGCACCCGTTGATTCCCGCCTTGAATTATCTCCGTAAAGTTCAAACAATTGGTAAATCTTACTGTTACTTTTTACTGTGCAGCCCAAATGTGTCGCAACCCATCATCGCACGCGTCGAAGCACTCCCCTCGGTGGATCAGCCCATGAAAATATAAAAGGCAACAACTAATTTTCTCTCTCTCCGCGGTCGTCTAATCTTCCTCTCTCTTCTTGTGCAAACATTAGGGTTTGAAGAGGAGATCTGAAGTGAAGTTTGCCGGCGACGAAGCGTCAAGGATCCAAGCCGTAGCTGCCGTTGCCAGTGGATCTCTACGACCGCCGGTGAGAAGAAATCCCACAACGTAGAAGTGGACCTGAAGAAACACGAAAAAAGGATGGAAGGACACAAGAACGAGTAAGAGGGAAAAGGGGATTCGAGCTCCCGCACAGCTCCAAACTTTATTTATTCACCAGATAAGTCTTTGCTCACTACATCCACTTCTATTTATAGTTTGTTTTCATGATTCCTACCCCCCCCNAAAGGGTATTCGTGCTCCCGCACAACTCCAAACTTTATTTATTCACCAGATAAGTCTTTTCTCACTACATCCACTTCTATTTATAGTTTATTTTCATGATTCCACCACCCCCCCCGGTTTTCCTCTCTTTACACTTTTCACATTATAGAGTTCTCAAATCGCGTTGGTTTCCTCCTCCGTCTTCTTTCCATGTTGGTTTTACTTGTTTGTGATGCTCGGTCTTCTTTTATCTCTTCTTTAACTCGGTCTTCTTTTACCTCTTCTTCAGTCGTTGTTGTTGTCGCTTCTTCTCTTTCGTCTTCTGCTTTTTCTCCTATTCCCTTCTCTTACTTTTGATTCTGCTGCTTCTGTCTCGATTGCTTCATTTGCTGATATTTCTGATTCTGCGATTTATGTTTCTGATTCTGTAATTTCTGTCTCGATTTCTTCATTTGTTGATACTTTTTCTTCTCTTTCTTCTAGACAATCCCGAGGTATAACACTAGCTTTTGGCCTTTTACCAGTGGATGAACTAGGTTGATCATTGGATTGACTTTGAGTTTCAAAAGGATGTACTTGTTAGGTGGGACTATCTAATGGAACATTTTGAGTGCTTTGATCAAAGCATTCATCTTTAGACAAATTAATGTTATTCAAGTTGATCCCATCTGTCTCACCCTCAGAAGTGTCTTCATCAGACACTACATCCGGCATCGCCGGTGTATCACCCTGCCTTTCAGTTGCAATACTCTTAGAAAAAAAAGGATGTTGATATCTTCATAAGCATTAAAAGGTTTATCCTTAATCTTTGCAAATTTCTTATATAGCCTGTTAAAAATATAGCATTAGTTAATATTGATTACCTAACGTAGATAATGTTGTAGATAAAAAATAATTAGCACTCACCGAAAATCACCTCCTCCCACATTCTAGATTCTCTAGGAGCTGGTAAATTATTTGTGTAGTCCCAACCCCGACCACTTCTATTGGCAAGTGTGTGATAAAGGATGAAACTTCTTTTTAAAACTTTCAACCTATTTTCAAGTGGACAACCTTGTAGTTGTTCTTGCTACTTTCATTAAAGCTTTTGGTCATTTTCTTCCAAGTCTTTAAGGTGAAGGTCCTATTAAAATCTCCTATCAATTATTCTTGCCTCATGATAGCAAGCATTAGTAAGTCCAACGAAGATGACCAATTAGGAGTTCTTGTTCGAGATATTGGACAATTGACATTAGGGGCACCATCCTGTTGTATGCTCATTATCGATGCTACAAACATATTGATAAAAAAAAATATTATGCACTATTTAATTAGAAGCTCAAAAGACATAAAGGTTGATTGCTCAATGTCATATAAGTTGACTAGCAATCACATGAAAAAACTTCATTTTTAATAGATTATCATGAATATAAATATCTAATTCATATGCAAATAATCAATTTTGCTAACTTCAGTGAACACTTGGCTACTTATTGTAATGAACTGTGAACAAGAAGCAAAGATTATTATAATTGTGAACCAGGAAGATAAAACACCACATTAGGACAAGATCTAAGTTGCTATATGTCAAGATGAAGCCTCCAACAAAAAATAATGTACAAATCTAACAGAAAATTACAGCAGAAATAAAAAAGACAAATATAATAAAAATAATTTAAGATATTGCATCTCAAATCAAAAATTTGAAAGAAGAAATAGATCTACTCTATATGAAAAATATCACATTAAGGCAAGATCTAAATTGTTATTCTGTCAAGATAAAGCCCAAAAAAAAATAATGTACATGTCTAACAAAAAAACTGCAACAGAAATGAAATATACAAATCTAATAAAATACTTTAAGATATTGGAGATTTAATCAAAAAAAAATGGAGGAAAAAGTAGATCTACTCTAATAGATATTAGATCTAATTAAATAATGAAGACAAACAATCTACTTTAACGTAAAAAAAAAGAAATCAAACATATAACAGAATCCAAACATATTGTATGTTTGATTGATATCATCGAGCTCATAATACAACCAGGGACATCACAAACGCAAGTAAAAAAAATTAATGAGGATTGATAAGGTACAAATGACACATGAATTAAAAATGGCATCTGCACTATAAATCACCTTTCCAGAACATAAAATCAAACGACTAATACCCTCCTCGATCAAAATCTTTGTAATCATTCACATCTTTTATGAGCATTTAACTACTCAATCAAACATATAACATAATCCAAAAACAATACTAACAAATCCAAATCTAAATATAGTGGCTTATTAACAAACAAAGACAAAAAAATATCACAAACAAATCGGATTTTAAAAAATGCCACAAATAAATCAGATCTCACGATTTACCAAAAAGAAGATGGCCCAATGAAGTTGATCAAATGAGGAACTTCATCTTCCCTGCTGCTAGTAAGAAAGGAAAATTTGACATAGAGAGAAGAAACCTTTTTTTTAGGTTAATATTTTTCAAAATCTCAATTTCTCCCTTTACTAAAACTAATGGTATAAAGTAATACGCGCTAGATAGCAAGAATATTTTTTATCTCTTTTATACCCATGTTGGGTATAAAATAAATTTTAATGATAAAATTGTCCCTTCCATTTTTTGGGTATAATTTAAGTGTTTGGGAATAATTTAGAGGATAAACTCTTATCCCCTAAATTATACCCCAACCAAGCACAATCAAAATTGTATACCTTTTATGTGAGTTATTAATCATCATTAATCTAAAACATGTTATAAAAAAATTTGTTCAAAAGAAACAACTCGAGGTTATAAACGATGGAAAGTTAAATTTAATTTTCTAATCAATTATAATTTTCATAATTTTAGGTACATGTAGTATTGTTTATACGATGCTTACTTATCGATATGAATTTATCATATCAATATTTTGTAACTGAAAGTTGATTGTTTCAGCTCAATTTTTTATTCAAAAAATAGTTTTTTTTTTGTGTTGCCGCGAATTTAAAGATCAATTGAAAAATGGGTGTGTTATAGATATTATTTTTCTTATGGAAAAGAAATATGTGAAGCCAAAATCTACTTCACATATATGGAGCATTGTAGATCTCGAGATCTATATTTCATATTTATGTGAGTTCATACAAATATTGATAATATAGAATAAATATATTATAATTATCGAGTATATATAATGCAGTAATATATATTATAATTTTTTAATTGCGGAGTTAGGTTATTTTACTACTAAAAAATAAAAGTTTGATATTTTAGTAGTAAATTGAGAATTGAAACCTCAACATCCTAATAATTCACCTATAAAATATTTGGCAGAATTCTTTGAATGAAAGTTTATTAAACATCACAATATGAGCTATTTACTTCTTTATATTATACTCTATTTTTTTTTGGATACCCTTAAGGGATCTCCGGTGTCCAGAGTTATTAGCACCCGACTAATCCGGAGTCGAGGTGAAAAAACAGAAATAGCAGACAACCAACCTTGATTTAGACCCTATATTTTGAAGAAGCCTATGACTGTCTCATATGAGTTAATATACATAAATTCTCCAATCGATCATAACTCCTCTAGTGAATTGAATATACATTGCCCAAAACTCTTTGACTGCTTTCGAATCTTCATCTCTTTTAGTCAACAATGGATTCTTTTAAAGTTCAAGATAAGGTTGTGCATTCATGCATTTGTCTTAGCAAAGATCAATTGGACCGATCGAGGGGACCAAACCCTCGTGCGAAGAATATAATCAGAAGGGACCATTTTCATCTCTTGTTGGTTCGATCAAATTAATTGTGTCATGCACCCAAAGTTGGACCACATTTTTTGAAGAAGACTTTGTGTTCATCTCTTGTGCCACTTCAACCAAATGTATAATATATTATTCAAGTGATCATATGTATATGTACTAAGGTCTATTAGTTATAGCTTTTAGAATTTTATAGAGGAAGAGGGTAAGAAAATAAATGAGTAGAGTAGGAACAATGCGAGCCAGCACAGATGAAGATCAAGTGTACGTGGTGATGAAGTCCTTTTACCATGTCAAATAGATGGCATTATTAAACCATCATGCTCAAGGACAGAGATAAGCATGCACCATGTATATTAAATAGTTTCAAGCATGCATGCGTCCACCATATGTCTATTATTAGCTAGCATAAAATATTGGAGGAAATTTCCGTGCATGAGGACAAATTATATAAGTAAGAAAAAGTCCGAGTTCATTGTATATACAATGTGGAGGGGAAAATACAATTATATAATTCAAAATCAAGCATTTTTTTAAATTTCATCAGCTCGAGTTTATGTGCCAAATGCAACAAACATTTGGAGTCATCAGATAAATGTACTTATTTCAGTTGATATTCGAGAACAATATTCCAATACATTCCTAATTTTAAAGATCTCGAGTTTATTTTAAGAAGCTTGTAACCCAAAATTTTGGCATTTGGTTACTCGTATCAATGAGTTATAAATAAGCGACATGTTTATTAGTTGCTTATATATTTTTTTTCTGCTGGAAACAATACAAGTGGATTAAGATAAAAAAGGAAATGTAAAATTGAAAAAAAAGGTGTAGGCATTACATCAAAATGAATCTTAATTATAAAGTCAAGCAAACTTCGCATTAATTATATTGTGATAGTATCGCCAAAGAACTTAGTAATATTATTTCGAGAAAAAGGGATACTCTTTTTTTACTTGCACCTTATTAAGCATTTAAGGTCGCGAGAGTCAGTAAGCACGAAATTATATAATGTTCTATATTTTATATTTATAATATATATATA